>JAKCPI010017028.1:0-21248 GCA_023213315.1 Euborellia annulipes
CAATCTAGTTTCGGCCGAAACCGAAACTTCGTATTTCTTATACAAAATTCATATCATTTACCTTTGTTTTTTTTTTTTTTTTGAAATTTTTTTCCGCTTGGCGGAATTTTTTTTTATCCTTCTGTGGAAATCATTTTACCCTTTTTTTAGGGAGACTAAAAATTTTTCCGCCGCTCCTTTTCCGCCGGGCGGGAAATTTTTTCCCCTCTCTTGAAAATCATTTTACCTCTTCTCAAGAAGGCAAGAATTTTTTCCGCATGTTTTCCGCCTTGAGGAAAGTTTTTTTTTCTCTCAAGTTTTTTTTTTTTTTGGGCGCGAGTTTCATTTCATCTTTTTCAGATCTTTTGCCTGAAAGTTTCGGCTGGTTTTTGGTCAAAACCGAGATCAAGGCCTAAACCGGGATTTTTGGCCGAGGCTGCAGAGTTCCCTAGTCACACACACGCACACACACATGGACATGATTCCAAAGATGTTTTTTTTTTTTAACTCAAGAGAGGGGTTCTAAAACGTGGAGAATCATCAAAATTTCTATGATTATAATAACTATACGAGAAAGTAAAAATTTATTCTTTTAGTAGCATCAGTTTAAAGATCATCAACTTCAATTTTAATTTATTTTTTTTCTCACTCAATTGAATTAAGAAAATAAAAAAGAGGATTTTGTAGAATTGTTGTCTTTAGCGTTCCGATAGATAGTTTCATATGACAATAGCATCATTGATTGTGCTGCTGCCTGCTCTGAAACGGAATCTCTAAGCAAAAACCAAATAAAAAAAAAAAAAGAATAAAGCAAAATAAATCAGCTCTATTTTTCTCTCTCTCCGTTAAACTCATTTTTTTTTTTAGAAAGAGAGAGAGAGAGAGGGGGGGTTCGAGAGATTCGTGAGTCGAATATAAATATGAAAGAAAATGGCCAGTAAATAAAAACAATACATATAAACACACTCAAGGAGAAAATAAGAAGAAGGTACTGCCTACTTGCTACTAGACATGTACAACAGTATGTATGCAACAAACAAAACCAAAAAAATAAAGTCATTTAGAAAAGAGACCATCGCCTTCGTTTCTGACTACGCAAAGGGAAGCCTTTACTTAAACAAAAAAAAAATATTTTCACTCGCTTGCTTGAAAAAAATCATTTTCTATTATTATTATTACTATGATTATAATAAAACTAGCCGTGCCGCCCGCCTGCGGCGGACTCTTTTACAGTCAACCTGTTTCAGGCAATATCTGGCTTATTACAAGATTATTTAAAAAAAATTTATATATGCAGTATATAATAGCGTCTGTCTGTCCTGATTCAGTCCGAGCTCCATCCCCGATTTCTCTAAGGAAAAATTATTATTATTGTTATTTGATTCCACAGGACCCTTTTTATTTATACGAGGTGCTTAAGTGCACGAAAACACGCAACTCAAACCCAACCGGCCTCTGGCCGTAACCATCTGCTGGCACTTCCGTGAAGTTACATTATTTTCTATCTCTAACTCCTCCACCTGTATTAATTTCTAGCTAGTGAACTAATCCTTATTCTCCTCAAGTGGTGATGCTGAAGTTTGGTTTATTAAAGAGAAAAGAAAAACGCTTTATTTTCAGCAATTGTTTTTATTTCGTTAGTAAGGCAATATTTCCATATATTTCGGAGACCTAACGGCACTCCTTCCTCAGTGGATCTATATTAACATAAAAGGGGGCATCTGTGAGAAAAGGCGGTGGGTCATAAATAATGTTTCGAAAAAAATGTTACAAAAGATACATACTTCACCTCAATTCACCACATTACGGCCCTTATAATTAAAACGCTTGGAAGCGACATGTTATTCAAGTAGCAATTATTAATCATTTAATTCAATTAGATAGGAAATCCGAAATATATAATATAAAATTTATAAAAATAGTTAAAAATTAATTTCTCAAATCTATGATAATATAAATTAATCTAGGAATTATTTCTATTTTTAAAAAATACATACAAAAGCTTTAGTAAAAATTGTCAGACAAGGAAAATATATCTCTATTCATTTAATCGAATTTGTTTTAATAAAAATTGAGAATGACGTTTTGATACGACATTTCGGTGGTTCAGTCTTTCAATAGAATTTTATAACCGTTTATGAGGTTTTCAGTGTCAACCCTAAAATTCACTGTCCTATTGATGTTTTTTTGAATGAAACAACTTTCTTTGAAATATCGCTTCATCCAATTTCTCTCAAAATCCAAAACCACGTAGTTATCAAAATCAAAGCTATGCTTTTCAATTTTGGAATGTTTGACTAAGGCTGTTTGGTTTTTATAATTTTTATCTACAGAGTTTTTATGCTCTGATATACGAACCGATATCTCCCTTTTTGTGTTACCTATGTAAATTTTATTACACCCTTTGCAATTTATCTGGTATATGACATTGCTTTTTTGTCCTTTTTTAATTGGGTCTTTTGTATTATATAAGGGCGCAAGGTCATTTTTAATTTTCGGCACTAATTTTATATTATATTGTTTGAACAAGTGTTTTATTTTAGAGTAAGCTGGTGTGAAAGTTAATGAAAAGAATTTTACCTCATCAGTATTTTCTATTCCATTATTTAGCTTATTATTATTTAGTGCAGAGAGGGTTTTGGGGATTATTTTATTTATTATTGCTTTGGGGTAGTTGTTAGACCGAGCTATCGATTTAAATCTTAAAATATTCTCATTCCAAAACTCTTTATTACTCAATTTTAACATCCTAGACAATAAGCCTGTGAGGACATTAATTTTGTGAGTGGGTGGGCTGGCAGAGAGAAAATTTAAAATTCTAGAGTTCGAATAAGGCTTTTTATACCAATTTATTTTTAACTGATCTTTGTTATTTATTATCAACATATCTAAGAATGGCAGTTTATTATTTTCCTCTGTTTCATACGTGAATTTGATAGAATTATCATAACCATTAATTGTATTTAAGAAATCATTAATTTTTTTTTTTTTTTTTTTTTTTTTTTTTTTTTTTTGCCGTTAGGTCTCAAAATATATGGAAATATTGCCTTACTAACGAAATAAAAACAATTGCTTGAAAATAAAGCGTTTTCTTTTCTCTTTAACTAATCCTTATTCCTGGGTTCCTTTTATCTAACCTCTTCTATGCTAGAGGGATGTCCTTTTTGTGGAGGGTGTACTAACTTCTTTCGAAGAATGCAATCACTGAGAGGGAACCTTATTTACGTCCCTTCCACAGGGCGGGATGTCACAGTAACTCCCTCTCCTCGTAGAGTTTGCCTGGGGGCTATCGTGGTGAGATCCAATATTCCAATCCAGTGCCTGCTTGGGGATTTTTTTACATTAAATATTTTTAAAAAAATCCCGCGCGCCCAAGATCTGATCATGGATCTTCTTTGTAGAAGCCAGCCAAATAGCCCACTACACCAGCCCTTCTAGAGAAAAAATAAAAATAAAAATATAATAAATAAATAAAAGTTTTATTTCCTTTGTGTAAATTACAGTTTACATGTATTAATATAATGCTTGTAATTTCCTCGTGTTGTCTCGCGGCTTCAGACGTCTTTCATCCGGCAGCTTCTTAATTCTTCTTGGCCTTTTCTTTGTCTTTTCGATCATTTGATTTCGAAGGGAAAAATTTAAAAAAAAAAACCTTTGCCTATTTTATTATATAAAGTAAAAGCCCTCGGGGCATGGCGTAGAGGTTAGCGTGCTAACCTCATATACCAAACGTCGCGGGTTCGGACCCCAGGCAGTCCGATGATTTTATTTAAGCCAATTGGATACCAAATGGCTTAAATAAGAATGCCTGGACCCCATATATGTATATTTATTAATAACGGATATCGTAAAAAGTCTTATATGGCCTGAGTTGCCGAAAAGACTGTATGAATGTGTGTGTAGGTGTGAGTGTGAATGAGGAAAAAGTGTTGAATGTTTTTAAAAAAAAAAAAAAAAAATTTATAAAAGTAACAAAAACAATTATATGGATAATTAGTGGAACAATGAATGAGATGGGGTGATAATTGGGTCCAATTAGATTTATTGCCAAGTCAAAAAGGAAGGTTTTCAAATCCGGTAGAGTTGTCTAATCAGTAGGGCTGGACGGTAAACCGGTTTACCGGTAAAAATTTTTTTACCGAAAACGCGGTAACGAACCTCTAATTCGGTAAAAACCGTTTTTTTTTTTTTAAAGTCGGTAAAAACTTATTTTTTCGCCCGGTAAAAAATTTTGGTTCCGCGAGAAAAAAATGTTCCGCGGCGGCAAACTTTGGCTTCTGCGGCGGCAAATTCCGGTTTTCGCGGAGCGGCAAAAAATTGGCGTCTCTAAAAAAAAAGGTAAAATATTTTTTCGGACGGGGAAAAATTTTGGTTTCCGCGAAAAAAAAAATGTTCCGTGGCGGCAAACTTTCGTTCCGCAGGCGGTAAAAATTTTCGCCGACTTTCGAGAAAACCCGGTTTTTACCGACTTTCGAGAAAAACCGGTTTTTACCGACTTTCGAGGAAAACCGGTTTTTACCGACTTTCGAGAAAAAACCGGTTTTTTTTCATTATCGGGGTCGGTAATGAAAATCCATTACCGTCCAGCCCTACTAATCAGGGGGTTTTCGTGCATAAGGCATTTCATCTTGAATCGGGTGTTAATTTTATCCAGATTTTCCAATACAGTATCAATTCCGAGACCGACATGTATAAAAAAAATAAAAATTTAATTAGGCCTCTATTATAGCAATTTTTATTATTTTTCATTAGAGAGATTTAATTATTTAATTATTTTAATTAGATAAAACTCACGGGCTTGGAGTAGTTGGTAGTGTCTACTTTATACGAACGTCGGGGTTCGGACGAGCAGTCGATAATTTTATTTAAGGATTTGGATACAATGCTTAAATAAAAATACTGGACCCAAATATAATACTCATTAACGGATATCGTTAAAGTCTTAAATATTGAGGTGAAAAAAGACTGTGTGAATGTGATTGTGAATGGAGAAAAAAGGGAAGTAAAAAAAAAAAAAAAAAAAAAAAAGATAAAACTCAACATTTTCAAATGGGCAAATTCTGAATTTTCTGGAATTTTTTAAGCTTCCCCTTTTGAGAATTTGCGAACCCGAGAATTTTTTCTGATCAAACAGAGCGTGACATACGGACAGACAGACAGACGGACACTCCGCTATTATATATACCGGTATAGAACATGCAGATGTTAAGAGAAAAATGAAAAATCAGGTGTGAATGACCGGCACTGCTTATATACAATTTATAATCAGCTACACAAATTCCTCGAGCACTAAGAGGGCAGGGGGGGGCAAAGGACCTTTGATGCTTCCCTTTCTAAATAGCTTAGGCCCGTCTGCAGAGGAAAATCTGTTGTTTTTATCATGTGACGCAATATTCAGCATAAATAATTTATATACAGTATGGCCTATCTTTCTCAAGTACATTACCTCCGATATCTTAAAAAAAAAAAAAAAAAAAATGGATTTTCAATAGTCGATCATGGCTGTAGCTGTTATGTTGAATAAGGAAAGAGGATGCGGCCAATAATTGACCCTCTATTTAATGATTAAGCACTGTTTAATAGGAACGTTTCGGCTGCCTTCTTCAGCCTTCAAAGAGCATATTCAAAATTTTATACAAAAAGACAGACAGACACCCACACAGACAGGACCTCAAAACGTGTATATCCATCAACATCTCGAATTTTTTATTTGAATCGTATCTTAAAAATTTCCTTTCTTCATTATAAAGGTGAGAAGGAAAAATATTTTCTCATGACACAAAACAAAAAATAATGATAATCTCGTTAAAAATGAAGAGAGATGAATTTAATTGGATTAATTAACAGGCTTATGAGAGGGTAAATAAATTACATTGTTCAATTGAGTAAATGAGTAAACAAAACAACAACAACGAACAAGCGATATCCCAAATTTAGCGCGAAATTAAAGACTTAAAATGTTGAAATGAGCCATGACTATTAAATCCATTTTCATTGATGGAAACATTTTAGTTTTTTTTTTTTTTTTTTTTTTTTATGTGTTGCAAATTCACCTCCTCTGATTCAATTTCACACTAGATTTGCAACATGCATTATATTCTTTTACTTACACATACACACACACACTCAAGTAAATATATTTAGGCTTTTATTTATTAGAGCTTTTTTTTTTTGACAGATGATAATCTATTTGTTCTGTAAATAGAGATGAAAAAAAAAAAGGGAAATGGGAATAGGTGACACAAAAAGACAAAGTGGCCATGCAATCAGCGTGTTTTAAGAAGTAATGAATATAGTTTAAAAAAATAAATAATTTGCCCTAGAAAATACAAGATAAATAATAGTTACATAATAGGACAAAAGATGTCTCTGTCAGTTGGATAATTTTCATGAAAATTGTAAGAAGTACACCTTTACTGATTTATTTCAGATTTATCAAATTCACTATTCCTTCCATAGAGCCAATATTAAATCCCCATATGGGGATTTGAATGTTAATTTCTATTCAAAGACCCTTAACTTTTTACACATTTTTCCAATTATGAAATTTTGTATTAATTTGGGATTCCCTAATGTGTATAAAATTTTCAAAAGGGAGATTAAAATTTATTCAATAGTTTATTTCAAGCAGTCAACATTTAAAATACACAGAGCCTATGGAAATTTTTAATCTATTGACTTTTTACTTTTTTTTACTTATGAAATGCAAGTGGTCAAGTTAACTAAAGTGCTATGGGAAATTAAATATATCTCGACACAAAAAATCTGGTGTGCCAAGTAGGGGAGACCGGGGCAGGTTGGCCCACTAATTTTTTTTTCTTTTATAAAATTTTTTATTTAATCATTTTCGTTTATGTTTTTATTTTAAAATGTTGGTGCAACCTTAATCTACCAAAAGGTCATCATAAAAATCTTCTAAATTGATGTTAAAATTAAAAAAAAAAATAATTATTTCTAAAATATTTCGAGTGGGCCAACCTGCCCCGTGGTCGGGGCAGGTTGGCCCGGAAGCATTTGTTATTTTTATATGAATTAAAATGCAAGAAAATAATTTAAAACAACTTAATTTTAACACACCAAGTTTATTTTAAATTATAATTACGTTATTGCAACGTTGTTTCAGTAATAAGTGAGTACTAAATCAAAAAAAGTATATCGTGAGTGGGAAAAAAGTGTGAATGTTAAAAAAAAAAAAAAAAAGCGGAAACACTTCATATCTTCCCGAACCACAGATATTCAAAGAACTAGAACGTTTTAGACAACAATAAGAACATATTCATATATCTGATAACAATTTCCCAAAAACAAACACACGTGCTCATTTATGATGCAAAATCTCCTCCAATAAACTCTCAATGTCGGCCAGTATAACATCGATATTTTTATTTTGTTACTTTTACATCATTCATTGCCACTAAAATTGAAAAGATAAAACAGGGTTTAACGATTTCATACATACAATGGCAAAAAATCAAGTGGGCCAACCTGCCCCGTCATTTTTGGGCCAACCTCCCCCATCGTCATATTTGAAACAATTTTTATCCCGCACAAATCCCGTTGATGTTTTTTTAATTAATATGCCATGGAGAAATAATCCTTATACTCTAACCTTTAAACATAGTGCTCACTTTTTATCCTCGAAGTAACCAAAAAGTAGATAAAACAATTTTATTCAACTAATAAAAATTTACTCCAAGGTGCAAAAACGAATAAATGATCCTAGCTCATGCGAATTTACTCCGTTCGCTATAGTTGTATTTTTTTTTTTTTTTTTTTTTTTGGAATGGGTGCATAAGGTCCGAAGACCTATAATGACCAATAGTCACATGCAGCCAGGAAGAAAATAAAAACAGAAGTAGTAAGTGGCAGAAGTAGGGTGGCTGTGCTATTAACCTTCATTCTGATCCGTAACACAATAGTCCAATTATTCTGCAAAATATCGCGACTGGGCCGACCTGCCCCGTGGGCCAACCTGCCCCGGTCTCCCCTACAGAACACAACTTTCGATTACCAAAGGTTAGAGGGAACGTTGTGTGCTGTGCGACCACTCACACCAGATTTGTTTGAAATAGAGAGAGATGAAAGGGATATTGAAAAGAGAATAATTAATCTGGCCATAAAATAGTAAAGAATAAATACTAATACGTTTTTTATTATTATTTATTTGTCTCTTCCATCCAAGAGAGAGCATTTTTATCAAGAGTCGCGGGAGCGACTCGTCGCCGAGCAAGTAAAAAGCAAAAGAAAGCAAAGAAACTCTTAATACTACCATTTAGTTGATATTCCAATAGATGCCAATGGCCCATTGCATTTAGATGGACGAGTCGTCCCTAGACTATATTATCAAGAATGATTTTAAATCCTTAATAAAAGATAGGGACGTGAAAAAATTTTTTTGAGAAACTTTTCTCTTTCTGGGCGAATATCTCAAAAAGTTTTTTAAGATATCGGAGCCAAATTTTTTTATATTAAACTAGAATAAATAACGATTATTTTGAGCACAAATTCAAAAAAAATTGCAGTGCCAAAAAGAATGGCAGAGGCTCAAAGTTGAGATTTTGCCGATTTCGGAAGGTCAAAAGTTAGTCTCTTATTTTTCCTTTTTTTTTCTTTTTTTTCTTTTTTTCTTTTTTACTTTCTCTTACCTATGTATATATGTAATATATATATAGAGAGAAAGTATTGGTTTCATGTCAAAAATTCGATGTCGAGATTTTGATGGATCTTCACGTTTTGAGGTCCCCTGAATCCAAAAAAGTGGTTTTCGCGACATGGTCTGTCTGTGGGTGGGTGGGTGGGTGGGTGGGTGTGTGGGTGGGTGGGTGTGTGGGTGTGTGTTCAATTTTAAGCATGAAGGAATAGAGCTATGAGGCTGAAATTTTATATTTAAGATAAACACCCCCGGGACCGGAAAAATAAGCTTTTAATCAAAATCGACCAAAGAGTACTAGTACTTTACTGATTCACTTTTTTCAGTTTTTTTCGATTTTCTCAAAATTTGCTCCAACGATTTTTTTTAAAATTCAAAAATCAATTATTTTTTAGATGCTCTTTAAAATGTATATTCTCATTTTGCGATTGAAATCTTCTGAAGACCACTTTACTCTTGTATTTCATAGGGAAGATAGGAGAAATGGTTGCCATGGTAACAAAATATAAATATTTTCCCATACTTATAAATTTTACATCTTGAATTCATATGTTCCGTACTGTCGGGAACTAAATATATGTCGACACAAAATCTGGTGTGACAAGCACAGTACACAACTTTTTTACATTTTGAATTCAATTGTACCCTACTGTCGGAAACTAAATACATGTCGACACAAAAAATCTGGTGTGACAAGCACAGAACACAACTTTCGATTACCGAAGGTAAGAGAAAGTTGTGTGCTGTGCGCCAGTCACACCAGATTTTTTCATTCTTTTCTTCAATTTTCAAATTTTTAGACAAAGCTACAGGTTTCCCTGCTGGACCGATTTGGATGAAATTTAAAATACAAATAGATACTATCAAAAACCCGATACCTTTGATATAAAATTTCATTTTTGGATCAAAAGTGACTTTTTGAGAGGTATTCAAAATTTCAAATTTGTCCTATCTTTAACGTGGCGAAAAGACAATTTTGACTATTTTGCTCCCCGATGACGTCATCTAGGAACATATCTATTAATATTAGTAATTTTCATCCCTAATGGAATAAAAAATTTTAGGATGGATCCCTTCAGATAGAAATACAATAGATTAACGTGATAAGAAGAAGTGCTACCAACATAACAAAAATAAAAACCCTAAAATTTTATATAATTTAGGGAAATCCTATGTTTATCGTTTTGAATGGATACCAAACGATGTAATTACATTCTACCAACATAACAAAAATAAAAAACCTAAAATTTTATATAATTTGGTGAAATCCTATGTTTATCGCTTCGAATGGATACCAAACGATGTATTTACATTCTACCAACATAACAAAAATAAAAATCCTAAAATTTTATAAAATTTGGTGAAATCCTATGTTTATCGTTTTGAATGAATACCAAACGAAGTATTTACAATCTACCAACATAACAAAAATAAAAAACCTAAAATTTTATAAAATTTGGTGAAATCCTATGTTTATCGTTTCGAATGGATACCAAACGATGTATTTACATTCTACCAACATAACAAAAATAAAAAACCTAACATTTTATAAAATTTGGTGAAATCCTATGTTTATCGTTTCGAATGAATACCAAACGAAGTATTTACAATCTACCAACATAACAAAAATAAAAAACCTAAAATTTTATGAAATTTGGTGAAATCCTATGTTTATCGTTTCGAATAGATACCACACGATGTATTTACATCCTACCAACATAACAAAAATAAAAATCCTAAAATTTTATTAAATTTGGTGAAATCCTATGTTTATCGTTTCGAATGGATACCAAACGATGTATTTATTTTTTACTGTTTGGAATGCATATTAAAAGATCTATTCATGGGATAACTTAATATTTAATAAACAAAAATTAATAAATAATATTTTCATGTAATATTTCACAAAAAGAAGTGAAATCTCAGCCAAAAAACATCGGAGATGCAAAAGGGGCGCCTCGCATTATTTTTGCCCAGCGTCGAGGTGAAATCAAAAAAAATGCGCCTCGCTTTTCTGATTTATATAAAAGCGAGGATATATGAAACAAATAAAATTCTGTAGGGGTTTTATTTAAGTGAAAATATTTCCTCGCTTTTATATAAATCAGAAAAGCGAGGCGCATTTTTTTGATTTCACCTCGACGCTGGGCAAAAATATGCTGAGGCCATCTCCGTGTTTTTGGCGAGATTATTACCTAACAACAAAGTGAAATGATTCTCTCTGGGTCTAATGAATCTCTTTATTTAATCGATAGATTTGCGATCGAGATAATAGAATGTTTTTATGTTATTTCCAAGAATGGCAGCCTCTCTGGCCAGCCAGCGACAATGCGGGGGAGGGGGGGATGCACGCGCCTCTTCACCTCCGCGCGCCGTTTCTTAATACACGTTAGAAAAAAACAAAAGCTTAGCATATTCAATTGCGTATAACTCGCAAACTACGGCCCCAAACAAAAAACAAAATATAAACAAATGGTTTAGAAATTTTTCCAATGTACTGTACTGTCGGAAATTAAATATAACGCGACACAAAAAAATCTGGTGGGACAAGCACAGAACACAACTTTCGAATACCGAAGTAAGAGAAAGTTGTGTGCTGTGCGACCAGTCACACCAGATTTTTAATACTTTCTCTATAATTAAAAAAAAAAGACTAAAAAGTTTAAAATAAAAATAATTATATAGGGTGTTAAAAATAAGCAAGAGAAAGGACCTGGCCAAATAGTTATATATTCTTTGGTATCTATTTAGTATTTTTTTTTTATAATAGTGTTAAGTCCGGGGAGACTCCAAATAATTGTACTCAATCACTCAACCTCCTAGCTCAATTTCATGCTTTAAATTGAACCCAGACACCCTGACAGACAGACCATGTCTCGAAAACCACTTTTTTGGATTCAGGGGACCATCAAAATCTCGACATCGAATTTTTGACATGAATCCAATACTTTCTCTCTCTATATATTAACATATATAGAGGTAAGAGAAAGTAAAAATGTTTCGCAGGGCAGAAAAAATTTAGTTTCTTTAAAAAAATTTTCCGCAGAAAGCGGGCCCCCCTCAGAAAAAAATTTCTATATAGGCCCCTGAGACATATATTAATATAAACATTTTGTGAGATAAAATTAAAATAATGAGAGAATGCTTGCTTTCCATTAATTTAATGTATTGATGAGCGATGAGCTTTAAATAATGTCTCTAAACAAGTGTTAAGTTGAAAAATAAAGACAAAAAGCTTTTAATTATATAAATAGATAGATTGATGACAGAATAGTTCTCTCTATGCTCGTTTTTCGAAAGGGCATTCGTTCATTGCCTATACAATTAACAAGGCTCGAGGGCGGCGGCGGCGGCCTCTATTTATGTATGTCCCAGTAAACACAACTAACGAACCGATTGCGATTTAATTTTATAATGTAATTAGGGATTACTCTTTAGTTTTGTGTGCTATGATGATGATGATGATGACTTTTCGAACAAACGCTGATGATGCTGATTACATTTAAAAAAAAAAATTCAATTTCTATTAATTGATTGAATTCAATTATTTGATATAATTATTGCTCGTTGATTGGCAGGTGTGAAATAATTACAATAATGAAATTTTAATTCTTATACTCACAAGGGACTCTAACCAAAACGTACAATCCAATTTTAATAAAACTTAATTGTCTGTTGTGTTAGTGAATAATAAAAAACAACGGAATGTAGAAAATATCTTTAATTTATTCTTTGAGCTTCGTTCAAAGGACATCATCAGGCCAGCGTTATTGAAATTTTTGACAAAGTGACACAGAATTTGTTTCAACTCTTTTAAAAATCATAAAAACCATGTATATACTATTTTATATTTCAATAACGCTGGCCTTTGGACGAAATCGATAGCCCAAAGAATAAATTAAAGATATTTTCTACATTCTGTTGTTTTTTATTATTCACTATTCAAAAATATTTATTTTAATATAAACAAATCCTCAAGCAGGCACGGAATTAGCCCTTAGGCAACTCTACGAGGGGCCCTCGGGCCTTGGTGTAGCGTATAGCAAGGGTCGCGGGTTCGCTTCCCATCTCATGCTACAATTTATTTCAATTGGTTTGGCTGCAAATCCAATTGAAATAAATAGAGAAATGGCCTTCCATGCCGAACAAGGCCTTAAATGAAATAAAAAAAAAAATTGTACAAGGAGAGGGAGTTGGTTTTTTACAGTTTTTTACATAGGCCTAGTTTTATCCGTGGTAGTTTTATCCATGTATAAAACCCAGCGGGATAAAATTTGCCAACTCTGTTCCGGATAGCATTCCGGAAGAGCATATCCCATTTTATTAGAACATATTATGAAAGTAATTCAGTTGAAATGGAGAATATGATTATGCACCATAAAGATAATAAAACATGAAAAATTAATAAAAAAAAAAATATGATTTTTTTGTTTAAATTTTCCCACTAATCCTGACTCGTGCTAAAACAGCATAAGTCAAAAACAGTTTTTTTTAGGTTTTTTCATTATTAATATTGATAAACTGTGAAGGTGATTCGACATTTCAATCTTTTAAACCCCAAATACTGTATTCAGCCCAAAAAAGACCATTAAAACTCGTTTATTTGTGAATGAAACAGTTTTTAGTGCTTCTTGAAAAATTTTAATTTGCTGCCTTTTGTTGTTTTTGAAATGACCGATTCAATTTCAAATAAATCAAATAATAATCTCAGAATGTATTTTAAGTTGTTTTTTGAAATTTTATTTACAATCCAACAAGTCGTTCGGCCGCAATCCTATCTACAAACCCACACCCAAGAATTAACTAATAACTTAAAGTGCGTATAGGAAAGTAAACTATAATCTCAACTAAATTTCCTTGACACAAGTTTGCCACATTAATTACAGGCAAAGAAGGAAGAAGGGTCAGAGAGTAATGAATTAACTTGAACAAGTATTTAAAACAAGAGAAAGAAAGCAAGTCCCTCTCTCTTGCTTTAATAGAATCAATTTTGTTTGTAATTATTCAACGAATCTCTTCTACAAGCAATTAAGAAAGTCAGATATTTAAATGTATATTCTGTGATGTTATGAGCAAAAGAGAAAGAGAGAGTCTTCTAAATTTAATTTTATCTTTTGTGTTTTGATTTAGAGAGAGAGAGAGAGAGAGAGACAAGAATTTGAGAGCAAATAAGCGCCATATAGATAGAAGATAGATGGATAGATAATTATATAAACCCATCCACCCATTCAAACTTGCTTCTCATGTTTCGTTTCGTTTAATCCAATTTCATTTTAGAATAGAAAATTAATTTAGTTTAGTACTAAGAGAATTTGGAATAATATTTTTATATGGTGGTGTTAGAAAAAGAAAAGACGAGGACGGAAGCTGTGGTTAAACAAATCGAGGGGGTGGAATAACGAATCTCTCTCTTTAACGTGAAAAGTCGCTTACCAAATAGTTTAATTCCAGTAAACGTTGATTAACTCATCTGTAGTTGATGATGGCGATGCAGCATCCGGCAGGTCCAGGCTGGAAAGTCACTACGTGGTCAGCGGGATCGTTTCAGGCGCCCATCGGCGACGGTTTGATCGGGCGCTGCATTTAATGCAATACAGAGCATCTTCATCTGGATAATGGTCCAGGGAGAGCTGAGAGGCATAGCAACATTACTGGAGGTTGCTGGAGGAGGCAGAGCCTCATAGGAGAAATTTATTAAGAGGCGATGAGTGGGTGGACGTAATGGATTTATACGACTGAAAGAAAAAAACGGTTTCTCGAAAGTCGGTAAAATTTTGGCGGAAAAAAGGCGCGGAACAAAGTGGGCGGCACAGAAATTTGTCGGCGGAACCAAAGGGGACATTTTCGCAACAAAATTCCCCGTCCGAAAAAATATTTTACTTTTTTTAGAGACAATTTTTCTGCCGTCGCACAGAAATTTGTCGAATTTTTTCGCGAACAAAATTTTCGTCGAAAAAATATTTTACCTTTTTTAGAGACGAATTTTGGTTCGACAGAAATTTGTCGGAATTTTTCGCAACCAAAATTTTCTCGTCCGAAAAAATATTTTACCTTTTTAGAGACGAATTTTGTCGACAAAATTTGTCGCCGACATTTTGTTTCGCAACCAAAAATTTTTTGGACGAACATTTTTTCGCGGAACAAAAATTTTAGTCCGAAAAATAAGTTTTACCGACTTTCGAAAAAAAAAGTTTTTACCGAATTAGAGGTTCGTTACGGTTTTCGGTAAAAAATTTACGGTTTTACCGGAAAGGTTCCGCCAGAGCGATGAGTATGCCTTGGCTGCCCGGAGACAAACAAATTTTTTTATAAAAACTAATTAATAATAATAAATTTATTTAAATAATAGAGATTTTTCAACTAATTAGGATTGTTGACATGATTAATTATTATTATTAATTTTAAATAAATTAGACTATTTATATAAAAATAATTGAAATTAAAAT
The DNA here is from genome assembly GCA_023213315.1 of Euborellia annulipes. Lineage (NCBI taxonomy): Eukaryota > Metazoa > Arthropoda > Insecta > Dermaptera > Anisolabididae > Euborellia > Euborellia annulipes. The sequence goes on from JAKCPI010017028.1 coordinate 15,076, forward strand.
TAAATACTTGCGTAATAATAAAAATTAAATATTCGTGACCTTATTAAGATTTTGGAGTTCAGAGTCAAGAGAGGAAGGCCAGGAAACGACTCATAGTGCTTTGACCAATATAACACAATTGCGATTCTCTTTTACTTTCTCTTACCTCAATAAATGTTAATGTTTAGAGAAAGTATTGGATTAATGTCAAAAATTAGAGATTTTGACGGATATACATGCTTTGAGGTCCCCTAACCAAAAATGTGGTTTTCGGAACATGGCCTGTGAACAAAATATCTCAAGAACGAAAAGAGCTAGGAGGTTGAAATTTTATATTTAAGTTGGCTACCCCCATGGGAGACGTGACATGAAGCTTTTGAACAAAATCGACCAAAGAATACTAGTACTTTACTGATGCACTTTTTCAGTTTAATTTACCTTCGGTAATCGAAAGTTGAGTGCTGTGCGACCAGTCACACCATATATTTTTTTACTTTCCCTTACCTAACAATATTTTTTTTAGCGATGATAAGTGGCTGTAGACCTTAAATTGGATATAGGAGTCGTAGCAGCTAAGGAAATTAAATTAAAAACTTTTATTTAATTATTAATCATTGACGTTTCGGTCGCAAATCACTACCTTCATCAAATAGACTTAGTTTAATACACTCATCATAATGAGTAACCTGCTCGCTTAGGACTTCTTACTTTCAATACATAGGCGTAGGGGGAGGAGGGGGCAGGAGGGCATTCCCCCCCCCCCCCCCAATTACTTCGATCTTTTTGAAATTTTATTATAAGCTTATATATTTATACCGGAATGGACTAGGAGATTTGTTTGGAGGGACAAAGTCTAATTTGCCTCGGCGGCTCCCTTCTCTGTAACTAAGCCAAATCGATTTTAAAATTTTAATCCTTTATATTTTCTCGTCAAAATTTTGTCCCTAAATTTGACGCCTCGACTTCACGGGCCAAACCATAAATCCACGCCATGAATTATTCTAATTGTTGTTTCATAGAGAGGGAGCGAATTTGAAATACGAAAATATTTATTTATTTTATGCAAAATAAGGTTAAATAGAATTTGTTAATTTCTTGGGATGACTTTGATTGCGATATGTTCACATTCTTAATAACTAATTTCATTTTGAATTTTGAAGTTACATCATTCCTATCTCTAACTCCTCCTGCGTTCGGTTCGTTTCTAGTTAACGAGCTAATCCTTATTTCAGGTTCCACCCGATTCTTTTATCCAACTTATGGAGGATGTCCTAGTTTGAGGAGAGCTCCTCAGCACGCTCTTTCAAGAATGATCACTAGAGACAACTCTTTACGTCACGGGATGTCACAGAACTCCCTCTCCTCGTAGAGTTGCCTAGGAGCTATTGGATGAGATCCAATATTCCAATCCAGTGCTACTTGAGAATTTGTTTATATAAAATATTTTTATTTAATGAAAAATCACGCACGCAGGATTGAACAGGGACCAGTGTAGAAGCAGACACCCTAGCCCGCTACACTAGCCAGCCCCACTTCCAGTGGAAGAAATGTTAAAAAGTATTTGCAAAATTAAAATTTTTAAACATATGGTCTAAAAATAAATTAACATGTACAGTGAGGGACAATATTAAGTCCCACCCATGCCTTTTCTTCTTGTGATTATTTCATTGTTTTTATAAAATATATTATATATATAATATTTTTATGTTAAATTTCTAACTTTAAAAATTTAAATTTTTAAAATTCTTTTATAAAAACAAAAATATAATGTTAAGATTGGGGGTGTCTTTCTATTTTTACACAGAGTGGTTGAATCTTAAATATTCTTAAAATCTTTAGTGTAACTAATAATTTGTCCCCCACATTTCTTAACATTTCGAATGTCATCAAACCGGAGACGTTACTGCTCATATAAGAGGAATTTGTATAAATTTTTTTTCTATAACGTCTCCGAATTTGTCCCTTCTAATGGTTCAATAATTCAATTATATCTGGCGTATTTTTTTCTCTGTGAAATCGATACTTATTTGTTTGAAAGGGCGAGGAAGGGATGGTGGCATCAATAACAAAGAAGCCCTATATTTACAGGAAGGGCGAGAGAAAAGGAAAATAGAAATAATAGTTAAAACATTATTGGGTTGACAGAAGAAGCGACGGCGAAGAGGAACAAACCCTCTGAAAAAAAAAATAATAATAATAAAAAGGGTCGAAAATGAAAATAGCCCCGCTCACGGAGGGGGGGAAGCGTTGTGTTTAATAATAGATATGATGGACGTTAAATGGGTGAAATATTTAAAAATCAAGCAGGAGGGGGTGTGAGAGAATTTTAAATAAATAAATAAGACTATTTTGGGATTGTGTTTAAAAAAAAAAATAAATAAAACATAAAAACTGGCCTAGCCGCCAGAAAATAAAATTTTTTAAAATCTCAAAAAATTTTCACTTAATACACAGGGCAACATTGATTCTGGGGCATGGCATTTATTAAACAACTTTATATACGATTATCGTATTAATACAAAAAAAAATCTGGTGTTAACTGTTCGCACAGTACACAGTTGTGTTCTGTGCTTGTCACACCAGATTTTTGTGTGTCGCGATATACCCGTATTTAGTTTCCGTCGATATATTAAGATTCAAGATGTAATAAAATGTATGTGTGGGAAAATATTTATATTTTATTACCAAGGCAATCATTTCTCCCATCTTCCCTAAAAAAATATGGGGAATGACTTCCCCGAGACTTTCTCGTATATTCATCTTTGGCAATTATGTCTGGGTATGTGTGTGAACACGATTGCTTAACCATTTGTTTATATTTACCCTTTTTTTAATGACACCTGTATGATTTTGTTTTGATTTTTTTATCAAAATTAACGAAAATTTTCTTTTTCTTCTTTGATTATTTCAAAAACTATTCAGTTTTCGAAAAAATGTCAAAGAATAAAAACTTTTTAAAATAGAGTAATTTATCATAATATAACAAAGAAATTGAAAATTTCAAAATTTTTGAAAAAACTTATTAGGTAAAGTACTACTTCCAAGTGACGTATTTACTCCAAAAGTTGATAGAAATCTACAATTTTAGTGTAAAGAGCATATACCAAATTTCATCCATCTAGCTGCTTTGGTTTTTAAGCAATCGTGTTCACACACACACACACACACACACACAGACATAATGCCAAAAATGGTTTTTTTGGACTCAGGGAGGTCTAAAACGTGGAGAAACATCAAAATCTCGAAGTCGAATTTTTTTACGATTACAATACTTTCTCTATACGAGAAAGTAAAAAACCTAAACAACAAATGAATTTGTGGTATAAATTTAAAACAAAACTTTCTCTTTATATATTTCATATATGGACCCTGTTATGCATTTGTGTGTCAAGCGCCAAAAAAAAAAAAAAAAAAAAAAATTGAGTTAAGCACGGAATATATACATATACATGAAACAATTTTTACCATCTGTTGGCTAATTGGTTACCCCTAATAATTTTTAGAATCTCTTTCATTTTGCCATTGAAATCTTCTGAAGATTACTTTACTCTTGTACTTCATAGGAAAGATAGGAGAAATGGTTGCCATGGTAACAAAATATAAATATTTTATTATTTATTCGCAGTGACTTTGTAGCGAGGAGATTAAATAAAAAATCTTTTATTTAATTTTTATTTGCCGACGTTTCGGTCGTCGTTGATTTGAATAAGAGACCTTCGAGCACCAAGTAAAGGATAACATTTTGTACATATCAAAGTTACAAAGAAATTGTATTTAATTGCAATGAATATTAAAATACCTAACATCGTGTATAATTGATAATATTTGCCCTGATGAAGGTCGTGATTGGCGACCGAAAGGTCGATAAATAAAAATAATATAAAAGATTTTTTTATTTAATCTCCTGGCTGCAAAGTCCCTGCGAATCCTGAGTAAATCTCCACAGCCAAAAAACATCAATTTATTAAATATTTTCCCATGTTTATAAATTTTACACCTTGAATTCTAAATATATCGGTGGAAACTTAAAATATTTCGACACAAAGAACTTGGTGTGACAAGCACAGAACACAACTTTCGATTACCTTCGGTAAGTTGTGTTCTGTGCTTATCAAACCAGATTTTTTAACATTTTATATTAATAAAAAAAATTTATTGTCAAAAAAATATTTTTCTCAAATCTCGGGGGAGGGTAATTACCCTCTTGCCCCCCTCCTCCTTTTATCCGCCCTTGTTCGTATAGATACTAAATTTCATATTGCTATCTATTAGCAAACAAAAAATTCAATAACATGTAAATCCGCTCTCTATTTTATTTTTTTTTATTTTTTTAAAAACACTCACACTTTTTTCCCCATTCACACTTACATTCACCCACACATACACATAGTCTTTTCGACTCTCTCTGGTTATAATAATCACAATTATGAAAAAAAAAAAAAAAATTATAATTAGAAAATTTTTGTGTATGGGTTAAATTAGTCAAGTATTTATTCAGAGGTTGCTTTTTTTGACTACAAGAGTGTGGAGATTATTTTAATTTGAAGTCACACGTCTCGTTCTCTTGTTCCTTGGAGGTCAACCATTCCGAGATTCAGTAAAGCTTGGCATCGCTTAACATTCATAATCTCTATTGCTTTACTGATGAAGGAAACAGAAAAATCAAAATATCTCTTTAAATATTAATTTTATTTAAATAATTTGTATAAACAAAATTGTTCTATTCATCATTCTGAACAACTTTTGTTTGAAAGAAATTTCCCGATTCGAACATATAAACAATCATGTTGAAAAGACAATATTTTCAGGTTGCTTAGTAGATTGATTGCCAGACACAGTCGTCTGGGCGTCTTTCTATTTTGGGCGATGACGTCGCTCTGATTGTCGTCTTTTATGATCTGGTTGGCCTTGACCGGTTGCCATGCGCCCAATCTCCTTTCTCTTTCTCTCTCTTCATCTATATGAGATCCAATAAAAATAAAAATGCCAAAAAAATAGACAATTTTTTTTTTTATTATTTCAAATGAATAAAGGATTTTATTAATATTCATTTACTATTTTCACACTGTATTTCTCAACCAGAACGTTATAGACCCCAGAGTTAATATCTATGGGGCAAAAAAAATTTTAAATTTCCAAGTCTTTAAATTATACTTCTATACTATTATATAAAAGACTGTTTGTCTGTTTGTAACGCATTGACTCCGAAACTACTGGACCGATTTTCCTGGAGTTTTTTTTTAATGGGTAGAGAATTTTCCTGGGGTGGTTTTATGCTATCATTATATCAAATTAGGGGTAGGGAACCCCCCTTTTAGGGGGTTCAAAATCTCTCATAGGAATCCATTGGATAACTAGCTTTACGAAAAATATATTAATCAAATCTTTAAAATGAAAAATAAAAATTCTTCTTCCCCCTAAAATCGACATTTCAAAAGGTTTTTTTTCGCTCTACGCCCCCCCCCACCCTAAAATTTATTTTTCACTCGATTTCAATAAAATTTAAAATGACGGTTCTCTAGGGTGTAAATAATTGAAAAATAGTATTCCTGACCTTAGAAAGTCTAATTGGCCCCGCCAGACTACGCCAGACCCGGGGGCAATAAAATTTAAAATGAAGGTTCTCTAGGGTGTAAATAATTGAAAAATAGTATTTCATAGTATTTTGCGGGACTAGTAAGATTAAATTGGGGTTCAGGCATATAGTTTTTGAATCCAATTGATTTAAATAAATTCACTAGACTGCCTGAGATCTAATGTTATTTGCAAAGCTTATATTCTAACTTAAATCTCTTTATATATGGACCCAGTTATGCATTAGTGTGTCAAGCGCCAAAAAAAAAATTAAAAATTGAGTTAAGCACGGAATATTGTTTCAAATGCTATAATTAATAATATTTTTTATGAAATATGTCCTAAAAAATTTATATTTAATGTTATTTGAACAATTGACAAAAAAAATATATATATATAATCCAATGAAAACAAAAAACTTTAATGTTAATTTTGTCACAACTCGGTAGCTGGCGCTTGACACACTAATGAGTAACAGAGTCCATATAAGGTAATAAAGTTACTTTCTTCTCGAAGTTGCGCATTTCTCTTCTCAGTATCCAGGGCAATCTGTGTTATGGTAGTCAAGTTTGGGGCTGTAAGATGTTTGAGAGGGTTGAATTACTCTATAGGTATTTTTT
>JAKCPI010017029.1:0-11833 GCA_023213315.1 Euborellia annulipes
GAGATATCTCTGGGAGAAAGAAAAATCACACTGCAGATATTTTTTTGTTTTCAAATCATAGATAGATTAAATTATAAACAAATAAAAATATATTTAATTAGGTATTTTTTATTTATTATATTATTAGCTAATAATTATTTCCATAAAAATATAAATAATTAATTATTCAATTATAAAAATTATTATTATTATTTTTTTTTAATTAAATAATTGTTACAATTATTTATTTTAATTTCTTAATTATTAAATTAAATAGAAATAAAAAAAAAATAATAGTAAATAAGTGTTGCCAATTAGTATATTTAAAAAAAAAAATCCCTAAAATTATTATTTCACCAGGAGTGGTTTTTAAGAAGAAAAATTTTTTTTTTTTTTTTTTTTTTTTTTTTTTTTTTTTAGACTGATATATAAATTTATTTTTAATTTCTCTTACCTATATATGTAATTTATAAAGAGAAAGTATTGTGATCATATCAAAAAATTCGATGTCAAGATTTCGATGGAAATTTGATCCTTAAAAATATCACTTTTTTTTTTTTTTTTGTTTAAAAATAAGCAAAACGATATGATTTTTTTAAAATTATTTATTTATTTATTTTGTTATTATTTTTAATTAAATCTTTTTTTTTTAACATTATTTTAATTTAACTTAAATATCATTATTCAACAAATTAATTAAATAATTAGACTGGATTTTTAGTAAGTATGATGGGAAAAAGATTTCCGCGTGTATGTGTGTGTGACTTCTCTCATATTTTATTAATTAGAGAATGTAATTTTAATGTGGCCAGATGATATTCTCCCACCCCTACCAGGGAGAGATAGCATTTCGCTTGATGCACAGGTGTCTAATGAAATTACCGACCCCCCCCCCCGGCCGGTACACAAATCGATGAGTATTAATAATCCATTATTATACATAAATCAAAATGTCTATATAGTAGAAAATTGGAGAAAAAATCTGGTGGGACCAGTCACACCAGATTTTTCTGGGTTGTTAAACTTTTGTTTTCACAAACTCCTTAACAATATGTTAAAAACAAGAAATGAGAAAAATAAATTAAGTGTGAAAATTTGATAAAATACCGCATTATTTATTTAAATAAATGTGGTGGTGTTGGCTACACAAGAGAAAAATAAAATGTCTTCAAGTTAATAATATAACATTTGTAAATAATAAGATTCATTTTATAAAATTTCTTTCTAACAAGATTTAAAACCAGTGGGTGTGACTAAGCCAAAATATATACGAGGGCAGGTCAATTTGAATTTCCCGCCTCTTAACTGAAATGGCAACACTGCTCCTGTCAGCAGGCAACTATCAGCTGAAATTTGAACCAGCTGGGTCTTTTAGTTTTTGTTTGACATCCATTAATAGCAGACTACCTCGTGATTTGAGAAGAAAATGGAAAAAAAAAATCAATCCCTAATCCGCCCTATTCTCCGAATTTAGCCCCGAGTTATTTCCAAACCTGAAAAAAATGAGATTTGACTCCAACGATGATTTTGATGCCCTCAACAAATCTTATTTTTTGGAAGGGATAAAAAAATTGGAGAAACGTTGGACAAAGTGTATAGAGCTCAAAGGAGACTACGTTGAAAAATAAAATAATTTTTCATCCAAAAACCTGTGTTTTATTCAAAAAGTCACGGATTTATTGGGCAGCCCTCGTGCTTAATATTGAAATAAACGATTTAATTGTTATTATGGTATACTACCAGGTAGAATTATAATACAATATTTTTGCCTGTGAAGAATCTCGACTCTGTTGTCGGGCATAACGAGAAAGAGATATTCCCTCCCCCTCCAGAGAGAGGTGGGGATGTCCTTTTATAACATTTTCCAAGACCGAGATGATCTCCCGTGGGAATAAAGCCTCTCGGTGGGGACACCCAGACGCTTAATTGCATTTTCCTAGGAGGATCTTTATCCTGATTATGACAAATATTAATTTTACTAGCCGCGCCACCCGTCTGCGGCGACCTTTACTTAATGAGGTGCTAATTTTTGGAGTTTCCAGGGGCCATAATTTTGAAACTATCGACCTCAAATTTTTTTTAAATTAAAAGCTATTTAAAATTTCTCCAACTTATAGAAGCCCTTTTTTTGATTATCGAAAAAATAAATTTTTTTTTTTAGATTAATCGCATTAAATAAAAGATATTTTTAAAAAATTCGCTCTATATCTTATAGATAATTAAATTAGTAATCATTGGGTTGAAAAATAATTAATTTTCTGCCCTTAATTAATTAGCTGGAATCTTTCAAATGAAATGGAATAAATCCCTTGTATTCCTATGGGAAAAACTAACGCCATCTCTTGCCGCCTAGAGTAACTCGGTAGTCAATCGTCTTCTAACGGCTTTTCGAGACGCGCACCTTAAGATATAAATTTTTATAGTAGGTCTTTCCTCTGGTAGTGTACTAATACTCTTCTTTTTTTTTTTTTGTTTCAGGTAAGTCCTCTTCATTTTGTTTTAAAAAAAGCCAGTATACAGCAATGGTGAGGTTTAAAATTAATTATTATTATTTGAAATTCCTATCGGGATCTCCGTTTATTTATCCGAGATGCTTAAGCACACCTCGTAGCCATCTATCGGCGTCCCGTGTAGTTACATTATTTCCTATCTCTAACTCCTCCTCCTGTGTTCGAAGTCATAATAGAATCTAAATTTTTTTTTTTTAATAAAATTAAAAATTTGAATGTCAAAATTCCTTATTATAATTTAGTCGTGACTTACTTACTTACTTAGTTACTTAGGCGACCCGTTCTTCAGTGCGGCGGTTTGATGCACGCGGGTCCCAACTTCGTTGCCAAGCGTCTCTATCCCTTGTTAATGTGGTCCAATGTTGGATTATTTTTAAGCCGTTAGGATGTCGCTTCGTGTTCCTATGGTCAATGGAATCCGCCCAGCGGATTGGAGGTCTTCCTACAGGTCTGACTTGGTATCGGGGGGTCCACTCCTGTAAGGATGTGCTCCACCTCTCGTCATTTCTTCTCATGAGATGGCCCGCCCATTTATGTTTTGACTCATCGGCGAAATCCAGCATATCCTTCACTCCGGACATTTTTCTTATGTCAGAGTTGTGAAGGTTATGTAGGCGTTGAGTCCGAAGTGTTATGCCCACAAGTCTCCTCTCAAGTGCCGCCTGGATGGTTTTAATTTTGTTCTCATGAGCCTTCGTTAGCGCCCATGTCTCACAGCCGTAGGTGAGTGCAGGCAGCACTGTTGAATTGAAGAGATCGGTTTTAAGCTTGGGATCGTTGGTTGCCTCAACGACAGTGCGAATAGACCCGAAGGCGGCCCAGCCAGCTTTTCGTCTTCTCTGGAGTTCCGGCATTAGATCATTTGACATTGTCAGTAGCCTGCCAAGGTAGGTGAATTCCTGAACGTCTTCAAGCGGGTGGTCATCTAGTACGATCGGGTCGTTCAATGCAAAATTATTTCGCATGACCTTCGTTTTGTCGATGTTGAGGATGAGCCCAGCTTTCTTTCCCTCTGAGTTCAATGAGTTCACCATTGACATGGCCTCTCCCGGGGTAGCGGTGACTAGGACAACATCGTCGGCGAACCTTAGATGGTTTAGCTTCCGGCCATTGACTATTAAGCCCTGGGTCCAGTCGCAACGCCTGATTACATGCTCCAGGCATGCCGAAAACAGAGCTGGCGATATAGGATCTCCCTGACGGACCCCCCTTGCAACCTGAACCTCTATTTCGCGATGGTAAGGTTTGAATGTTGTGGAGCAACCAGTATAACACTCGGTAAGAAGTTCTATATAATCTTTGTGGACGCCCTGTTCTTTTAAAGCTCTCCAGATGAAGCTGTGTTCCACCGAGTCGAAGGCCTTTTTATAATCTACGAAGGTCAGGATGAGAGGCATCTTGTATTCTCGAGATATCTCGATGAGTCTTGAGCACGAGCTGATATGGTCCAGAGTGCTGAAACCTCGTCGAAAACCCGCTTGCTCGATTGGTTGGCTTTCCTCCAGAGTATTCCTGATACGGGCATGCAGGCAGCTGGTGAATGCCTTGTAGATTACTGGGAGAAGTGTAATTGGCCTGTAATTGGCCAAATCTTCCCTATCTCCCTTTTTGTATAGGATGACTGCTGAGGATGTTTTCCAAGACTTGGGTGTTACTTTTTCTTTGAGATATCTGTTGAAACGATTTTTTAGTGCAATGTAGATTGGAGCTCCGCATGCCTTTAAAATTTCTGCTGTTATACCATCCTTCCCAGGTGCTTTTCCATTTTGCAGTTTTTCGATTGCGTTCCGGACCTCAGAGACCAGGAAGTCTGGCTCCGATGCAGGAGTGGCCTCATTTGGTGCACATGGAAATGACGATTTATAGAGGTCGGTATAAAAGGTTTTGATGGTATCCTCAATCTCAGCTCTTGCTGTGGTTTTAGAGCCGTTTCTTTTCTTTAGACATGGAATCATATGCTTGTACTCCGCAATTGATCTACTTGTTTTCTTTATGCTGTGGCGTGCTTCAGCCGCCTCTAGCAGCCTTCTTCTTCTGAAAGCCTCGTGATCCTGCTTTACCTTCTGTCTACATAGTTTGTTCAGAGCGGCCATCTCTATTAGATTTTCAGGAGATCTTTCGATTTTCCTTCGTTTCTCTAGGAGTGCTCTTGTATCCGCCGAGATCCTTTGAGATGAATGGTTTGGCGCTATGATTTGTGCTTCTGTCTTGATGTTTTTTATTGTTTGGACAAGATTCTCGTAATCGGAGTCGATATCTTTGAGCTCAAGGAATTCCTGTTCTTTAGCTAGTAGAGTAGCTTTTTTGGCGTCCAGTATAGTTGGCCTTGGTTTGCGCGCTTTTCTTATGTCCAATCTAGCGGCGTTGCGATCGAAGTGGAATTTAGCTCTTAAAAGGCGATGATCGCTGCCGGTGTTGACCGTTGCCAAAACAGATACATCAGTAGCAGCTCGTCGGTTGCATAAGATGTAGTCGATCTCGTGTTTATATTGGGCATTTGGAGCGATGTGTGTCCACCTTCGACCGGGTGGTTTCTGGAAGAAGGAATTACACGCGAATAAGCGGTTGGTTTCGCAAAAGGTCGCCAGTCTTTCGCCTGCTTCGTTCCGAACATCTTCAGAGTGCGGACCGATGAATTTTTCCTTCCCCTTCCTTTTGCCCAGTCTGGAGTTAAAGTCGCCTATCACGATTTTGTAGTAAGACTTTGTTTCGAGGATTGTGTCTAGGAGCTGATTGTAAAATTCCTCGTGCTCTATGTCGTCTCTATCTGATGTTGGTGCATATACTTGGATTATCGTGACGGATCTCTTTGGAGTATGTTTTAGTTCCAGGGTGGCAAGCCGATGATTTATAAAGGACACCTTCTGTATTCTGTGGGCTATGTGGGAGGCTACAAGAAACCCTACCCCTCCTGAAATAGCGCCTGGTTTGCGTGCGCCAAGATATATATGGCTGCCGCTTGAAGTAGACACTGTTAGTGGTGCCTCTCTTTTAGTTTCAGAGATTCCTATGATATCGTATTTGATCTTTCCTATTTCATCCATAAGGAGCGATAGTTGGTTATCGGCGCATAAGGATCGGGCGTTATAAGTTGCGACAGTGAGATGCGTGGTCCTTGTTCGATGCTTGGTCTTGATAGATTGGTAGCCTGTGACCCCGGGATTAGATCGCCTTTGCCCCTTTGCTGATTCCGCGCTACCGTGCGGTGCAGGGAGGGGCTGCGGGGGACTAAGGCAGCTGTGTGTGTTGGTGTCGTGACTTATCATAGTTTATTAAGTTAATAATTTAATTACCAAAAATAATAAATTAATGACTTTTGACTTGAGCAGTATTTCACGTAATATAGATCTGGCAACATTGCATTCATCAACTATCTATTTTAAATCTTAAAAGCCTTCAATTTTATTTTATTTAATATATTACAATGTTTAATGCAAATCAGTTTAAACACAATGGACAATTCGCGAGAAAAAATATCGTAAAATGGAAAAAAAATGTAACTGACATCGAGAAAAGACAGTTATTTTATGCGACGTTGCCAAACTGGTCTGAGTCTCGTGACTTCCTTATTTTTAAACTTGGGGTACTGCCATTTTCGGGATTTTTTTGACTTTCTCGTTAAAATATCTTTAAAAGCCTTCGACAGAAACTTTTGATTTTATGTTTAACGTATTCCTCGGAAGTGAATTGATTAAATGCAAGTTTTTTGTTTTTGTATCTATTGCAGAGGTAGCTATATAATTCGATATGTGTCCGTGTCGTCGACATTCCTCATAGACTACATGCTAAATTTCAATTTTTAAAAAATTAATTACACGATAACCCTGGGTCAGATCTGCTTCAAAAAATTATTTTAAACGTATGTAATAGTGATTAATAACATATTAAAAAATTAGCTTTTAATCTATTTAATTTTAATTTTTTCCTTTAAAATGCATTTACTCTGAAACTACTTGATGGATTTTTATGGGGCCTTTTTTCAATATATAGTTAATTTTAGGCGGATTAGGTTTTATTTTTGAAAAAATTCATTTAATTTATAAATTTAAAAAAAAATGGATTCAAAATAAAGTGATGGTGGTGGATCTAGAGAAGTCAAAATCCCCTCCCATATAATTAATGATAGAATATTTATCAACTGTTTGAATTTAAATCATACATCATATTACATTTATTATGTATTTAGAATAATAATAATAATAAATCTAAACTAAAAGCAAATCAAAAAAAAGTGAACGTGCCTCTGCAATCATATTTCTATCTCTCTCTCTCTCTCTCTCGCTCTTAACATAGAACAGAAACACATTTTAGAGAGAGAGACAAGAGATAATTAATCAATTGGGATGCCAAGCACGCATTAATCATATACAAATTTCACTGATAAGAAAATATTAATTTTTTTCTCTTCTTTCTTCTTATCTCTAGCGTTTATTCTTCTATTGTTATCTTAAAACCCTTGAAGCGATTTAATTTACACAATTATATATTAAACTAGCTGCACATCATGCCTACGGCGGATCCTCGCCTTTCTTTATTAAGGGGCTTCAGGAGGGCACATAGGGTATTTTAAAGTATTTTTTTTTTAATGATTTAAATTTTACATAATAGAATGCTTTTTAAAATTATGATTAATTTAAAAAAATTTGTTTTATATTTAGGCCTATAGAAAATGAAAAAAAAAACTTTATTATAATAATTTTAATTTTTTTATATCAAAAAATGTAAAAATGATTAATATCCAATAATTAAATGAAGTGGTGACAAAGTCAAAAATAAATTTCGTGTTTATTTAAAAATTAACGGCCAAATAGTTCAGCACTCTTGCAAAAGATGGCAGGGTAGTCTAACCAGCCGGCATTATCAGATCGCCTATTTTTATATATTTTTATGGTTTAAATTTTTATCATTTCAATTTGTGAGCATTTTATATAATAGAATGCTTTTTTTTCTAAATTATGATTAATTAGAAAATATTGTTTTATATAGAAAATGCTAAAAAAAAAAAAAGCTCTATTATGAAAATTGTAATTTTTTTTAAAATCTAGAAATGTAAAATTTATTAATATCCAACATATAATAATTAAATAATATGGGACGAAGTCAAAAATAAATTTCATAATTATTTAAAAATTAACGGCCAAATAGTTCAGCAGTCTTGCAAAAGATGGCAGGCTAGTCTAATAGACGACATTATCAGATCGCCTATTTTTATATACCTATTTTTATGATTTTTTTTTACTTTTTTTTTAAAGACTCACACTTTTCTCATTCACACTCACACTCACACACACATACACACAGTCTTTTCGGCTTTATGCTGTTATAAATGATATATAATAATATTTATAAACTATTCATTATTAAAAGATCAACGAAAATCAAACAAATACATGAGAGTTTAAATATTGCCCTGCCATCTGGTGGCGAATTTTCGTAATAGTTGGGCTTTTTGTTTAACTTTTGAAGACCCCTAACGCCATCTAATCGGCAAAAACATGCGAAAAGCTTGCCTCCTAAAGCTGAACCGAAACGTCAGCGGAATGAAATTAAATTGTTAAAATAAATTTAAAAAAAAAAATGGCTGTTTGATTCATCGTGCAATTAATAATTTATATTTAACAAAAATGAATGATTAATTATAGAATAATAATTGTGAGATTTTATTTAAATTTTATTTCCCAGACAGCTTGGAATATTGCAGTAATATTGCCAAACTTGCTCAATATTGATAATATTGCAGCTCAAACAGCAATATTCCTGCAATGTTGCAAAAAGGCGGTCATAGGAATGCTGCTGCAACCCACACAGCACAAAATATTGCTGGAATGTTGCAGCAATATTGCCAATCTTTTTTTTTACAATTTACAATATACAAATATTGATACTTAATTTTGTTTTCGTCACGAAATAAAATGTCCCTAGCAAACTGTTCACTTTTTTTTTTTAATTAATAGCAAACTACGTGTTTGTTGTTGTTGTTGTTGTGGTGTGTAATTCAAACTTGATACTGTTCTACTAATCGTTTCTCAGTCAGTTTGTTTAATTAAAAATAACACTCGTTTTTTTTTTTCAATTATTTAAATAAATCGATAGTTAAATTGGAAAAGGATTATCTACACATATATATATATATGTGCTGTAATGGCGGAATCAAATTAATTAAATTGAACTTTAATTGAATTTATTTATTTTTAACGATAAATTAATATTTTTTTGTTTGTTAGTGAATGAATCTTTTGGATTAAAAGTAAATAATCTATTAAGAATTGCGTGTGTTCTTAAATTTTTACATTTAAAAATTGTCAATAACCTCATACACGCAAAAATCAAGGCTAAATAGTATTATATTATAATAAATTATGCACTTGAAATGTCCCATAGATGATATCCCATTTTGGATAATGGATGAATGAGTATTCTGCATAATTTACCTGTTTACCTTTGCACACATGTATCATTTTGAGAGGGTTCTGAAATTTAAATAAAGAAACATTATGTGGTTTTATGAAAGCACGATGCAAGTGAAACTTTTTTTTCGGATCGTAGGCGTTTAACTGAAAATTTTTAGAAAATTATTCAATTAAGGGTATTAAAATCGCGTTTTTAATCTTAACTTAATAATTGGAAAATGGGAAATCAATAGGCGCATGTTAAAAACTGAGAACAATATTTATTTAGTAATTGAAGATTTAAATCATTTTAAATTATTTTAAAAATTATATTTTATCAATTTAAAAATTGAATAATTAAATCTCACAATTATTTGCTTATAATTCGTTATATATAATAAATTTCAGCTTTCTTATTTTTGTCGTCACGGCTTGTGACGTCATGGCTTGTAGCGTCACGGCCTTTGACGTCACGGCTTGTAACGCGACATGCTGATAGAAGAGCGAATAAATTAGAGGCTATCAAATAAAAGTTTCACTTAAAAAAGAAATAAATTTTGGAAATAATAAAATAATTTTAATTTCAAGTATTTTGAAATAAATTCTCTGAAAGAAAGGGCCTCTGAAACAGGATAAGATATTCATGTGGAAAAATTGAAAACAATTTTGAAAATCCTAAAACTATCTCACTCTACGCCCACTTAAATGGTCACACAGATTTTGTTTCTTCTGGAGCTTGAAGTAGGCGCTGTCCTGATCACACAACAGACAACATCCTTCCTTCCATCCTGCGGGCATTTCTGCTGGCCTGGCAGGCAGAGGTGCACTCACAAATCATTGGAATATATCTTCTCTCTCCTTCCTCCCTTCTATCTGCTCTACTGACGTACTAAATACGTCACAAAGAATGAAAGTTCGTCAATATGAGAGATAGAGAATATACATGTAAAAGAACGAAAAAGAAAGATTTGTGAGTTTTCTTTTGTGGGTGCTACATGTACCTGCTTGCCCAGCATAAAATCTACTAGCAAGATGGAAAGAAGGAAGTTTGCAGAATCATCAAGGCAGTGCCTAAATCCTTCCATCTGCAAATAGATCTGGCATCATCTGCTGGGCAGGAGACACATATAACACTCACAATTCATTGGAACCAGGTTCTCTCTCGTGCTTATGTTATGCTCTAAATCATATCTCACCCCATTCATACTGACGTAGTTCCTTTTTTTGTGACGCATTTAGTAACGTCAGCAGAGCAGATAGAGGAGAGGAAGAGAGGAAACCGAGAACTATTCTCCAATGATTTGTGAGTGCAACATGTACCTGCTTGCCCATCATGATTTACTTGCGGGATTGAAGAATGTCTGCAGAGTCATCAAGGCAGTACCTACATCTTTCCATCTGCAAATAGATCTGGCATCATCTGCTGGGCAGGAGGCACATGATCTACTTGCAGGATTGAAGAATGTCTGCAGAGTCATCAAGGCAGTGCCTACTTCCTTCCATCTGCAAGTAGTTCGGGCATCATCTGCTGAATAGGAAGTACATGTAGCACTGACAAAAGAAAACTCATAATTCATTGGAGTCAGGTTCTCTCTCGTGTTTCTGCTCTATATCATATCTCACCTCACTTATACTGACGTAATTCCATTCTTTGTGACGCATTTAGTTCGTCAGCAGAGCAGATAGAGGAGAGGAAGAGGGGAAAACTATTCTCCAATGATTTGTGAGACTTCTTTTGTGAGTGCTACATGTACCTGCTTGTTCAGCATGATCTACTTGCAGGATTGAAGGAAGGATGTTTGCAGTTATCAAGGCAGTGCCTACATCCTTCCATCTGCAAGTAAATCGGGCATCATCTGTTAGGCAGGAAGTACATGTAGCATTCACAAAAGAAAACTCTGAAGTCAGGTTCTCTCTCGTGTTTATTCTCTATATGATATCTCACCAGTGGCGTAACCAGGGGGGCGAGGGGGGGCTCGAGCCCCCCCCCCGCCCCAGGCGCATCGAGCCCTTGGCGCCCCCCGGAACCGGCATAGGCGCCCTACGGCCTCTAAGATATAGCCCAGCGAATGTGATTTTATCATATTCTTTTCATCGATTGTCTTAAAAAATTGATTGTTTTCTTTTAAAATTATATTACAACTTGAATTCTACTATTTTAAATGAATTTAATTCCAAAAATAATAAATAATAAATAACGTATATAGAGGCTTTATAATTAAATTTTTTTTTTATTTTGCAATATATAAGCCTTAATTTGATGTTTTAAGGCTGTGGAGATTTACTCAGGATTCGTATAAGCCTTAATATTTAATTTTTTGGAATTCAAAATTTTTTTAAGCATGAAGGAATTGAGCTATGAGACTGAAATGTTATATTTAAGTTAAACACCCCCGGGACCGTGAAAATAAGCTTTTAATCAAAATCGGCCAAAAAGTACTAGTATTTTACTGATGTAGTTTTTCAGTTTTTTTCGATTTTCTCAAAATGAAAGGGCTTTTACCATTCTTCAGGCCCGCCCGAGCCCGCCCGGAATTTTTTCAAATCCGCCCATTCCCGCCCAAGATTTAGTGAATGAATGAACGAATGTCTAGCAATTTTTAAATAAAATTTCATTTGCATGCCCGTCTAAATAAAATACTCTATTTTAAAAAGTTTTTATTCTTTGATATTTTCCCGAAAACTGAATTGTTTTTGAAATAATCACAGAAGAAAACGACATTTTTCGTAAAAGCAAAGAAAAATCAAAACAAAATCATACAGGGGTCATTAAAAAACATGTAAATATAAACAAATTAGCTGAGAAAACTACTGGATGCAAGAAATTTGCCCGCCGAAGGCGGGCAATTGCTCGCCGAAGGCGAGCAAGGGGTCCAGGGGGCGGAGCCCCCCTGGAAAATCGGCGCCCTAGTTGAGCTTCGCCCCCCCCGCCCTCAAAGGCTGGTTACGCCGCTG
>JAKCPI010017030.1:0-24424 GCA_023213315.1 Euborellia annulipes
GTAAATTTTACAAATTGCATGTTAATGAGTTTTTTTTTTTTTTTACTTCGCCTCTCTATTAAGAGAAGAGAAGAAAGTGTCGGGCATAAATTTATTAATTTATTGTTTGCAAGCGAAAAAACGCTTAGTAATCATCTTACTTGGTCCATTAGTTGGTGCCATTTTTGGTATTTTTCGTTAGCATCAATTTCTTCCTTTATAGCTCTAGCTATCTTCTTGTCTCTATGATAAATTGCGCTTCTATTTAAAATAAAAAAACAAACAATTAAAGCATTACATTTATAATTTTCAAGGATTGGGTGTTGTGACCAAACGCATATCTTCCTAAATAGGAACCAGTAATGTGATGTGCGCCATACAGGATTTTTTTTTTTTGAATTTCCTTTTTTTAAAATTAAATGGACGATGTTATGCATGAAGGAACTAAGCGCCCAGGACTAAAAGTTTCTGCAGAAGTCTTTTAAAGATATTTTAACAAGAAAGTCAAAAAATTCTTCAAAATGACAGTCGCCAATATTTAAAAATAAGGAAGTCTCGAGACTCAGACAGACCAGCCTGGCAACGTCGCATAAAATAATTCCCTTTTCTAGCTGTCAGTTACATTTTTTTTCCATTTTACGATATTTTTTCTCGCAAATCGTCCATTGTGTTTAAACTGATTTGCATTAATCATTGTAATATATTAAATAAAATAAAATTGAAGGCTTTTAAGATTTAAAATAAACAGCTGATGAATGCAATGTTGCCAGTTCTATATTACGTGAAAAACTGCTCAAGTCGAAAGTCATTCATTTATTATTTTTGGTAATTAAATTATTAACTTAATACAATTATAAACTATGATAGGTCACGACTAGATTATAATAAGGAATTTTGGCATTCAAATTTTTAATTTTATTAAAAAAAAATTTAGATTCTTTTATGACTCTAGGTACTTACTATCCGAACAACCCTTAGCAAGTTTTAATTTGCGTAAATTACAATAAAACATAGAACAAAACTTTTATTTTGTGTACTGTGCTATCATTCGCCCCAGATTTTTTATCTAAATTATTTTTTTTTTCTTTTGTTACAGGTAAGTGTCTTTCTTCTTTCAACGACTTCTTGAATTCACCTAACTGTAAGTCGGATTTTCACTAACCAACCCTCAGACTCAATGTTTTGAGTTATTAATTCTTAAAGTTACGATTTCGAAATGTATAGAGAAATATTTATGTATTCTTTTCATTTGTGTATTCTATGAATGTAAACAAATCCTCAAGTAGGCCTTGGATTGGAATATAGTAGGCCTACTCACATTCACACACACACATACACACAGTCGCCCACGGGGCTTGGAGTAGTTGGTAGCGTGCCTACCTTCTATACCGAGTCGCGGGTTCGGACCCCAGGCAGTCCGATGATTTTATTTAAGGCATTTGGATTAAATAGAAATGCCTGGACCCCAAATATATATATTACTAGTCGCCGAAAGCGGGCCCGAGTCAGCTTTCGGGGGATCCAGGGGACGAAGCCCCCCGGCTAGTAGTTTATAAATATTATTATATATCTTTTATGTAGAAGGATGAATAAAAAGTTAATTCAGATAAATTCACAAATCACACCGAAAGTCGGACCAGACTCTTCAAACAAGAGATTCAACATTTCCATATATCGACGCATAAAAATAA
Organism: Euborellia annulipes; assembly: GCA_023213315.1. Taxonomy (NCBI): domain Eukaryota; kingdom Metazoa; phylum Arthropoda; class Insecta; order Dermaptera; family Anisolabididae; genus Euborellia; species Euborellia annulipes. The sequence continues at coordinate 1,671 of JAKCPI010017030.1, forward strand.
TATCGACAAACTTGCGTCTTCCCCCGAGTTATCTTATATGTTTTTTTTATAAATTAAGGAGCACAGGAGTAAAAAAAATAATCTGGTGTGACTGGCGCACAGCACACAACTTTCTCTTACCCTTCGGTAAGAGAAAGTTGTGCACCGTGCTGGTCACACCAGATTTTTTGTGTCGAGATATATTTAGTTTCCGATAGCACCTTAGTTTCAAACTTGCATTTTAAATGTTGACTGCTTCAAATAAACTATGGTTATTTTTCAAAATATTAATCTCATATTTGGACATTTTATACACAATATAGAATCGTAAATAAATACAAAATTTCATAAGAATTGGAAAATAAAATTTTAAATGCCTAAAAAGTTCCAAAGGGGACCCCCTTTTGAATCGAAATTAACATACAAATCCCTATAGGAAATTAACATTAGGCCTATGAGAGAAGGCGGAGAGACAGGCGATAATGTTTGCAAGTGTGAGAGAGAGAGAGAGAGTGATATATGTTTTCCCGGAAACAATTAAAGACAGAAATAAAATTTAAAAAAATGGGAATTTAAATAATAATTGATTTTTTTTTTTTTTTTTTTTTTAAACATTCACACTTTTTTCTCATTCACACCCACACTCACACACACATTCACACAGTCTTTTCGGCAACTCTTTGCCATTTAAGACTTTATACGATAACCGTTGTAATTTATATATGTATTTGGGGTTCAGGCATATCGTCTGTCTCTCCGCCTTCTCTCATAGGCCTAATGTTAATTTCCTATAGGGATTTGTATGTTAATTAAAAGGGGGTCCCCTTTGGAACTTTTTACGCATTTAAAATTTTATTTTCCAATTCTTATGAAATTTTGTATTTATTTACGATTCTATATTGTGTATAAAATGTCCAAATATGAGATTAAAATTTTGAAAAATAACCATAGTTTATTTCAAGCAGTCAACATTTAAAATGCAAGTTTGAAACAAAGGTGCTATGGGAAACTAAATATATCTCGACAGAAAAAATCTGGTGTGACCAGTGCGGTGCACAACTTTCTCTTACCGAAGGGTAAGAGAAAGTTGTGCGCTGTACGACCAGTCACGCCAGATTTTTTTTTCTATAAGCCAGAAGAGTGAAAAATTGCACTGCATGTGTTGTGGTATCCAAAAGGGCGGCTTAAATACTTTTTTTGACTTTTTTTTTTTTTTTTTTTTTTAAACATTCACACTTTTTTCTCATTCACACTCACACTCATACACACATTCACACAGTCTTTTCGGCAACTCAGGCCATTTAAGACTTTGACGATAACCGTTGTAAGGTATATATTTATTGTGGGTTGAGGCATTTCTATTTAAGCCATCTGGTATCCAAATGGCTTAAATAAAATCATCGGACTGCCTGGGTCCGAACCCGCGACGTTTGGCATAGGAGTTAGGCGCGCTACCTACTATGCCATTTTTTTTTGACTGCGAATAAAGAAAGAAAAAAAAATTCCAATCAGTTGAGAGGACATTTCCTGGAAATCCAATTGTTGACCCCTCCACCAAATAAAAATACAAATTTCCATGCATAAATTATAAATCTCATTTGTCATTTTATAATCTCTTTTAATTTAAAATCAAAATTAACCTTTTGATAGCACATATTGTGTCGATGAAATAGAACTCTCCCTCTCTCCCTCTCTGTCGCTTTTTATTTATTAGATTTTATCTTAAAACTATTTTATACAATAAAATGTGGGCAAAAAGGGGTTGAAAGCCGGCCGGCCCAGCCGTTCTGCCGTTTCATCGATTCCAATTTAGATAGGCCTCCATCCCTCGCTTCTCTTTCTATTCTCTTCACCCCCCCCCCCCCCAAAAAAAAGAACATTTTTATAATTAGAGTTCAAACTGAAGGCCAGGGTGGGTGGAGTGAATGATTTAGGGGGTGACCCGTTGGTATTTCTAAAATTCAATATTCCATTATATCAATAATTCTTAAAACTCTTCTCTTGAAATTTATTATTTAACTTGAGGATAGATAGGCAAGTTAAATAAAAAGCGATTACTCCTTGGTGGTGAAATTATAATAGAAATAGAAAGGAAAAATTAAATTGCAAAACTTTTCACAGTTATTTGTTTTTATTAGGGTCCGACCGAAACAAGATTTTCAGCCGAAACAGAAACCGAAACCGAATATTCGGCCTCAACCTTAGTTTCGGCCGAAACCGTAACCGAAACCGAAACTTGTATTTCCTATAAAAATTTTTTTTAAAGTGAAACTTTTATTATATCACTACGAATTTTTTGGTTCTTCTATCAGCATGTCGTTTTGTAACGAGGTGACGTAAAAAGCCATGACGCTACAAGCCATGACGTCACAATCCGTGACGACAAAAATAAGAAAGTTGAAATTTATTATTTATAATGAATTATAAAAAAATAATTGTGAGATTTAATAATTCAATTTTTAAATTGATAAAATATAATTTTTAAAATAATTTAAAATATTCAAATCTTCTATCTATATATACTGTATATATATAATCCAGGGGGGCGAAGCCCTCCTGGCTAGCCACGCCGCCCGCCTTCGGCGGGCGGCGCGGCTAATTACTAAATAAATATTTAACAAGACATGTGAGTGTTCTTTATTGATGAGGCCAAACATCCCATGGCCCCCGGGAATCGAACCCAGGATCTCCGCCTTTCCGGGGCATAGGCGTGCTATCCATTGCACCAGGCCACCGGACCCTCGACCTGCACCAATAAAACTCACTTCCCCTTATATGCAGTTAGTCGCGCAAGTTACTAACTCGTAACGAATAGGTGAAAAACTTTAAAGAAAAATTTTCCACTTATGCGCCGCTTGGTTAACCAGTAGAGGGACAGATATCTGGATCTGCTCTAACACACTACCGTAAGCAGCAAAGCCCAGAGGGCAGCGGGGTTAAGTTATAGCTAAATATTTTTCGAGATCTATTATTTGAAAAAGATAATAGTATTCAAAATACCTCGATTCGGACTTTAACTGAGTCATAGATATATTTAACAAGACATGTGAGTGTTCTTTATTGATGAGGCCAAACATCCCATGGCCCCCGGGAATCGAACCCAGGATCTCCAAGCGGCGCATAAGTGGAAAATTTTTCTTTAAAGTTTTTCACCTATTCGTTACGAGTTAGTAACTTGCGCGACTAACTGCATATAAGGGGAAGTGAGTTTTATTGGTGCAGGTCGAGGGTCCGGTGGCCTGGTGCAATGGATAGCACGCCTATGCCCCGGAAAGGCGGAGATCCTGGGTTCGATTCCCGGGGGCCATGGGATGTTTGGCCTCATCAATAAAGAACACTCACATGTCTTGTTAAATATATCTATGACTCAGTCAAAGTCCGAATCGAGGTATTTTGAATACTATTATCTTTTTCAAATAATAGATCTCGAAAAATATTTAGCTAAATAAATATTGTTCACAGTTTTTAACATGCGTCTATTGATTTCCTATTTTCCAATTATTAAATTAAGATTAAAAACGCGATTTTAATAACCTTAATTGAATAATTTTTTGAAAATTTTCAGTTAAACGCCTACGATCCGAAAAAAGTTTCACTTGCATCGTGGTTTCATAAAACCACACAATGATTTTCATTTTACCTTTTTTTTTTTTTTTGAATTTTTTTTCCCTCCCGTGAAAATCATTTTACCTTTTTTTAGGAAGACTAAATTTTTTTTCTCCCTCAAGTGCAAATTATTTGACCTTTTTTTTTTTTTTTTTTGCATGCGAGTCTCATCCCATTTTTTCAGACTCTGGTTTCGGCCGGCCGAAAGGTTCGGCCACTTTTTGGCCGAAACCGAAACTACGGCCGAAACCATGATTTTTGGCCGAAACTGGCCGAAACCGTAACCGAAACCGAATATTCGGTCGGTTCCTAGTTTTTATTACCAGCCGCCAGGGGTGGGGACCCGTCTCCATTGGCGTAGTAGGTAGCGCGCCTGCCTTGAATACCAAGGGTCGGGGGTTCGAATCCCAAGCAGTCCGATGATTTTATTTAAGCCATTTGGATACCAGATGGCTTAAATAAGAATGCCTGGACCCCCAATATATATATTAACTACAACGGTTATCGTCTAAAGTCTTAAATGGCCTGAGTTGCCGAAAAGACTGTGTGAATGTGTGTGTGAGTGTGAGTGTAAATGAGAAAAGATTGTAAATACTAAAAAACCTCAAATTATGCATTTAAAAAGGCCGAAATATGCATCAAAAATATTCTGTGTGTGTGTATGTGTGTATGTACAATTTAAAGCATGAGGAGCTAGGAAGATGAAATTTTATATTTAAGTTAGGCACCTCCCTAGGGCGTGAAAATAAACTTTTAAACAAAATCGGCCAAAAACTACTAGTACTTTACTGATGTTAATTTTTCAGTTTTTTCGATTTTCTCAAAATTGGCTTCAACGATTTTGATTAAAATTCAAAAATCAATTATTTTTTAGATGTTCTTTAAAATGTATATTCAATTCTCATTTTGCTTTTGAAATCTTATGAAGACCACTCAACTCTTGTACTTAATAGGAAAGATAGAAGTCAGGGTATCAAAATATAAATAGATATTTTCCCATACTTATAAATTTCATTACATCTTCTAATATATCGACGGAAACTATATATACGTATGTCGACACAAAAAATCTGGTGTGACAAGGACAGTACAGTACCTTTGGTAAGAGAAAGTTGTCTGCTGTGCGACAGTCACACCAGATTTTTTAAAATATTTTATATTAGAACTTTTCGAATTTTCGGCCATTTTTTTTCGCGAGATTTTTTTCGTCTAATTTGTTTTCGGCGAAAAAATTTTCAGAGAGTTTTTTTTTCGGCGATAATTATTATATTACTCTGGCACTAAATTTAAAATATATTTTTTAGAAATCAATTATAATAAAAATAAAAATTATCCAGCCAATTTTTTGTTTTGTGGACCATTTGGGGCCTCTTTGTGAGTAGCGCCCGGGGCATGATGACCCTCCTTGCCCCCCCCCCCCTCGCTACGCCACTGAATTATACCTCTTAAGACAGAGGAGTTATTCAAGCCGATAAATTTTTTCGTGCATGCCCCCCTAACCTGCCACTATAAACACATGATTTGTAAGACGTTGTCACGTCAAAAATCTGGTGTGACTGGCGCACAGCACACAACTTTCTCTTACCTTCGGTAATCGAAAGTTGTGTTCTGTGCTTGTCACACCAGATTTTTTGTGTCGACATATATTTAGTTCCCGACAGTACGGAACATTTGAATTCTGATGTAAAATATATAAGTATGTGAAAATATTTATATTTTGTTACCATGGCAACCATTTCTCCTATCTTCCCTATGAAATACAAGAGTAAAGTGGTCCTCAGAAGATTTCAATCGCAAAATGAGAATATACATTTGAAAGAGCATCTAAAAAATAATTGATTTTTGAATTTAAAAAAAATCGTTGGAGCAAATTTTGAGAAAATCGAAAAAACTGAAAAGTACATCAGTAAAGTACTAGTACTTTTTGGCCGATTTTGTTCAAAAGCTTATTTTTCCGGTCACGGGGGTGTTTAACTTAAATATAAAATTTCAACCTCCTAGCTCAATTCCTTCATGCTTAAAATTGAACACCCACAGACAGACCATGTCGCGAAAACCACTTTTTTGGATTCAGGGGACCTCAAAACGTGAAGATCCATCAAAATCTCGACATCGAATTTTTGACATGAATCCAATACTTTCTCTCTATATATATATTACATATATACATAGGTAAGAGAAAGTAAAAAGAATCTAAAAATTTCTTTTTTATTATCAAATAATTTCAAACATTTTCGGGCATAATTTGAATCAATGCCTAGACGCAGAGGCACAATCAGTGTTGTCAAGATTTAATTATAATCCCTCAAGGGGCTTGAGACAGAAAGAGAAAGTGAGAGAGAGAGAGAGAGAGAGCTTCGATATATCTGACAGTTGACTCGTCATTGGCTCAAGATTCCATCAGCCCCAGCCAACCAACTCAGCTCAAAGTTAATTACGAGTTAAATTAACATAAAATCGAGCAAAGGGGCGGGGGGGGTAGGTTTAAATTATATTACACTGGCGACGACGGGATTTATTGTATACGACCAAACGACGACGACGACGACATCAACATCATTGTAAAAGATAAATTCAAGCTAACATCTCAAGATTGAAATTAATTTTCTATTTTACGTAGAAAACAAAGATAAGACATTCAAAGGGAGAGGGGAGGGTGCTTTTTGATTTACTTTTACTACGCAGGCTATTTATCGACTCCATATTGAATCTTTGGCCCGAAAATACTTTTTATTTTTTTTTATTTCCTCCGTAGGCCAGAGGCCATTAGAGACCCACAAAATACAAAATCTTATAAAACAAAACCAATATAAAAAATTAAATACATATTACAAATAACATTTTACAAAAAACACTACTAACACTACAATACACATATATAATAACATCAATAGCAAGGAACGTAATAAAATAACACTAATAGCAAAAACATTGATAAAGAAAAACATGGTAGAAAGACCGAAAATACTTAGAGAAGATGTAAAAAAATTTCTATTATGATAATCGTAATTTTTTTTTTTTAATCTAAAAATGCAAAAATCATTAATATCGAACCTATGATAATTAAATAAAGTGGAGACGAAGTCAAAAATAAATTTGGTATTTATTTAAAAATTAACGGCCAATTAGTTGTGCACTTTTGCAAAAGATGGCATACTAGTCTAACAGCCGGCATTATCAAATCACTTGAGGGACAATATTAAGACCCACCCTTGCGTTTTCTACTTGTGATTATTTCATTGTTTTTATAAAATAAAATGAATATCTTTATTTGAAATTTTCTAGGTTTGAACCATGAAAGTTTCCAATAAAAAATATATAATATTTTTTTTTTTAAATCAATGAAATAATCACAAGTAAAAACGCATGGGTGGGACTTGATATTGTCCCTCACTGTACAAGAGTAAAGTGTGCTTCAGAAGATTTCAATGGCAAAATGAGAATATACATTTAAAAGAGTATCTAAAACATAATTGATTTTTGAATTTTAATCAAAATCGTTGGAGAGAATTTTGAGAAAATCGAAAAAAACTGAAAAAGTACATCAGTAAAGTACTCATTGTTCGATTTTGTTCAAAAGCTTATTTTCACGCCCTAGGTGGGTGCTTAACTTAAATATAAAATTTCAACCTCCTAGCTCAATTCCTTCATGCTTAAAATTGAACACACACACACCCACCCACCCACCCACCCACCCACCCACCCACAGACAGACCATGTCGCGAAAACCACTTTTTTGGATTCAGGGGACCTCAAAACGTGAAGATCCATCAAAATCTCGACATCGAATTTTTGACATGAATCCAATACTTTCTCTCTATATATATATTACATATATACATAGGTAGAGGAAGTAAAAATTCCTCAAACAAAAAACAACATCTTTTGCTCTAAGATTTTATTTTTATAATAATAATAATCCTTGGCTTAAAGATAATAAGTTTTAAAACAAATTCCATTTGCTTTGTTCCGTATTGTGATACAATTTAAATTAATAGAAAAGAGATAAGAGAGAGAAGAGAATAGGGGATGCAAATTAGTAAAACGAACGAACATCCCCCAACGGATGATTCAAATCATTAGATTAAGGACCATTTACAAGCAGCCAGCAATTCTATACATGTACATGTAGCTACTAAATTCCACAGAGAACATTTAAATTAATCGAAAATATGTTCGGCCCCTTTAATTGTTCTCTAATTCTTAACAAGAAGTTGGATTCTGGGTAATCTCAAAAAGTAGATGATTTTAAAACGAAAATCTGGTGTGACTCACAACTTATGTTGTAAGTAAAAGTTAAGAAAAACAGTGTCAAAATAAAGTATCATACATTTTTATTTAGCATCAAGGCGCGATCACACCGGGACCTTGTGTTTGCTGACTAGAGTTCTTACCGAATGCGAATTGAGGAGGGTCACACACTAAAATTTGACTGGAGTGTCGTAATATTACTTCTCTGTTATTTGGTAGTCGTCGGTGTAAACAATGTTTTTTACTTGAATGATACTATATTCCTTCCCAGCAATTTATTTCTAAATAAACTTAATAAAACTAATTATCGTTATATCAAGAAATATTTTTACTAAATTTTAAGTAAAAATATTTCTTAATTGACTATTTAAAAAATAATATTTTATTAAATTAAAAAAATTTGGAATCTCTTTGTTTTGACTGGACATAATTATATCCCTCGCGCATCCGGCTTTCCGGCTTTTTTTTTGAAATTTCATGATAAATTCATTTTGTATTACAAATTTCGAGAAAAATTACAAAAAAAGCTCGAACAAGATTCGAATACTAAAAAAAAAAATCTGGTGTGACTGGCGCACAGCACACAACTTTCTCTTACCTTCGGTAATCGAAAGTTGTGTTCTGTGCTTGTCACACCAGATTTTTTGCGTCGACATGTATTTAGTTCCCGACAGTACGGAACATTTGAATTCAGATGTAAAAGTATGGGAAAATATTTATATTTTGTTACCATGGCAACCATTCTCCTATCTTCCCTATGAAATACAGGAGTAAAGTGGTCTTCAGAAGATTTCAATTGCAAAATGAGAATATACATTTTAAAGAGAATCTACACTGAAAAAAAAAACCTTGTAAATTCAATGGAAATCCCTTCAATTCATTCCGAAACCGTAATGAAAATGCGTCAATGAGGTTTCTCGTCAATTCAATGGGATACCTTGTTAAAACGAAATTGAAGGTGCATCTTATAATTTCAAAAGGTTTTCCTGTTGAAAAAAACTGACCATTTTTCCTTTAAATTTAAAAGGAATTTTTGTTAAAACGAAGTTGACAGTATTTCCTGTAAATTTTAAAGGAAAAATTGTTGAAACTAAATTGACAGGATTTCCCGTAATTTTTAAAGGAAATTTTGTTGAAACGAAATTGACAGTATTTCCTGTAAATTTTAAAGGAAATTTTGTTGAAACGAAATTGACAGGATTTCCCGTAATTTTTAAAGGATATTTTATTAAAACTAAATTTATTAAATTTCTTGTAATTTTAAAATTATTTTTTATTTCATTCTGGTTTTACCTTGAATTTATTTCAATCTGCAACAGCTACACTCGCCGGAACACAGGTTTTTGGCGTGTTGATTAATTAAAATAAATTTTTAATCATTTTTTTTAATACATGTTAAATTTTTCTCAGGTCAAACGTAAAAAGATAATGCATACGTTTGACCTGATAAAAATTAAACATGTACCAGTATTAAAAAAATAATTAAAAATTTTTTTTAATTAATCAACACGCCCAAATCCTCCTGTGTTCCGACCAGCTGTGGTAGATTGAAATAAATTCAATTTAAAATGATTTTTTGTCAAAAACAATTTGACAGGAATTCTTATAATTTTAAAGGAATGCTTTGGATAAAGAAAATAATGTGAAAAAAAAAAATTAAATTTACAAAATTATAACATAAAAAATGTTTTTTTATTCTAGGAGTTAAATACAAAAAAATTACAACTCAGTTGTAATGTACACCAAAATTATATAAATAAATACTTTTGAAATGTATTTTCAAGATGTGTTATTTTATAAATATTAATTAATATTTTTGAAACAATATTAAAATATAAAAAGCAATTGAAATGTTATTTTCAGAACCATAGATGATGAATTGTTCAATTGTAGATGCTGAATCTTCGATTATGAATTCTGAAAAAAAGTTCGTTTTTTAATTCCATCAAAATTTGTTTATGCCAAGAGACAAATAAAAAAAAATAAAATAAAAATTTGTTTATATTTTATTTTAACTGGTTGACGCATCTTGGTCGGCTAGGTAAAGTAAGACTGGTAAAGAGAGCCAGAAGCTATTAACCCCTTGGGTCTCTATTGTATGCGTTTCTTTTGTCTACTGGAAATAAGGAATTTTATTTGAAAGGACCCTTTTTTCACTCATGTCAATGGCCGACAGCCTAAAAAAGAATATTAAAGTTTTTTACAAAAAAAAAAAAAAAAAAAAAAAAAAAAAAAAAAATAATAATTTGTATAAACAATATATAATATTTTGATACAATTCACTTTTTGTTTATAACATTATATTTACCTTTTAATATATGAAACAGATCTTCTAAATTCCACTCGATTAGCATGTGATATAATTTTAAATAGTCTTCATTGAAGTCCTGCAAGTCAAGCACAAAATTTATTATAAATAATATATTAAAAGAAAATCATAATATATTTTTAGACGTACCTTGGTTTTTTTGCCATAATATCTACGAAATTTAAAATAAAAAACAGGACACAGAGAAAATTTTGTTAGACGTGCCATGAATAAAAAAGTATAAATATTTTTCAAAATTAAAAAAGTATATGATATGATAGAAGATATCAACACGGATTTCACAAAAAATATTCAAAGAATATATCTGGAAGAGAAAATTCGCCTATTCTAACTCAAGCTAGTCATGCCGTCTACTAAGACAGAATAGCTGGGCATACACGGAGAGGTAGAACCGTCGGTTTTGACCGTGCCGGTCCAAACGCACGGATTTATCTTTACGTTAGTGGGCGAGCACGCGCCAGTTTTGACCGCCACGTATCAATCTAACAGATTGGACTGCGGTCCAAACTCACGATCCGATCTTTTCGTTAGTGGGCGAGCACGCGCCAGTTTTGACCGCCACGTATCAATCTAACAGATTGGACTGCGGTCCAAACTCACCGACTGATCTTTTCGTTAGTGAGCAAGCGACAGTTTTGACTGCCACGCATCAATCTAACAGATTGGACTGCGGTCCGAACTCACGGTCTGATCTTTTCGTTAGTGGACAAGCGACAGTTTTGACCGCCCCGGACCATCTCTTTAAGTCGCGATTTTTGGAGGGGGTAGGGGAGGACATGTTACTTCAAAAATTTTTTTACAAATTTATTTTTAAAGAAAATAAGTTATCCCTCCCCCTATTAATTAATTAAGCTATTAATATGTTCTAAAATATTTTAGTTAATCACCATTCACAAAAACAAATTTATTATTATTATTTTTTTTAAATATCATTTAAGGTCATGGCAAATTAGGATACAAATATTATATAGACCTAGCATTTTACTCGGGAGAAAGTCTAGTTTCTGAATATACAAAAAAAAATTATAGGTTATGTAAGAAAAAAATATTGGCCCTCTTTCTAAAGCGCCCCCTAATGGTCCGATGTTTACCAAAAGCTTTTCAGTTCTTGACCTTTACATCTAGTTTATGTGTGCAAAATACCACAGACATACACACAGACATCATTCCAAAAACTACTTAAATGGACTCAGGGAACCTTAAATCCTATTTTGGCAGCTTCAGAATCAGATAATTAAAGATTTTATTTAAAGGAGAAGAAAGGATTAATTACTTTTTTTTTTAAATAATTTTCTATTTCCATTTTTCTTGGAAATTCCAATGGCTTCTTGACTTGATCTGTCTAGTCGGCAGGCAAGACTTTCGTCAAGACGAAAGTCCACGGATTTGGTCAAATCAGCGGTTAAAACTGCCGCGGTCCAAAGATTTTGCCCATACACGTACGGTTTGGCCCTTGGCGGGCCAACTATACGGGTTTATCTGCGGGTTTTTCCTTTACGTTTGTGAGTGATGACGGTTTTAACCGTGGCGGTTTTAACCGTGCCGGTTTTAGCCGGCCCGGCAGACTGGTCCGCCCCGGTCCAACCCGACAGATCAAACTCTCCGTTTTTTTAAACGAAATTGATAATGACGGTTTTAACCGTGGCGGATCGACCCGACAGATTGGTCCGCCCCGGTCCAACCCGACAGATCAAACTCTCCACTTTTTTAAGCCAAATTGATAACGAAAGTTTTAACCGTGGCGGATCGACCCGACAGATTGGACCGCCCCGGTCCAACCCGACAGTTCTACCTCTCCGTGTATGCCCAGCTAATGACGAGCTTGAGTTAGAATAAGCAATGGGTACGTAGGCAGGTAGAGAGGGAGTTGCCTTTTTCTTAGAAAATAAGAATTTAAAGGTTTATACTGTAAAAATGAAATGAAACCTTGTCAATTTTACAGGATTTCTTATTGAATTAGAACTCGATGGAATTTCCTGTAAAAATAAAAGGAAATTTTTTCATTTTTACGGTATGATTTTGTCAAATAGAACTTGAGGCGATTTCTTGTAAAAATAAAAGGAAAATTTGTTAATTTTATGGGAAGGTTTGTTGAAAATTTTTAAAAGGATTTCACTTTAATTTTACAAGGTCGGTTTTTTTTTCAGTGTAAAAATTAATTGATTTTTGAATTTAAAAAAAAATCGTTGGAGCAAATTTTGAGAAAATCGAAAAAAACTGAAAAAGTACATCAGTAAAGTACTAGTACTCTTTGGCCGATTTTGATTAAAAGCTTATTTTTCCGGTCCCGGGGGCTGTTTAACTTATATATAAAATTTCAGCCTCCTAGCTCAATTCCTTCATGCTTAAAATTGAACACACACACACACACCCACCCACACACCCACACACAGACAGACCATGTCGCGAAAACCACTTTTTTGGATTCAGGGGACCTCAAAACGTGAAGATCCATCAAAATCTCGACATCGAATTTTTGACATGAATCCAATACTTTCTCTCTATATATATATTACATATATACATAGGTAAGAGAAAGTAAAAACGTCGCCCCTTCGCCCTCAAAGGCTAGTTATGCCGCTGTTTTTTTACCATCCTATTATCGCCTATCCTACCGATAGAGTACAAAAGTAAAGCAGTGGCGTAGCGATCTTAACTCGCGCCCGGGGCACAAAACCTTTTTAGCGCCCCCTCCCCCCCCATTCGACCATATAATATTATATGTAAAATATACTCGCAGGCTAAAGGCTCAAGCTAGGCTTAAAATTTGAGACAAAATTATACAGCAATTTTTTGTTTTGCAGACCATTTGGCGCCCCTTTGTGAGTAGCGTCTGGGGCATGATGGCCCCTTTGCTCCCCCTTCGCTACGCCACTGAAGTAAAGTGTGCTTCTAAAGATGTCAAAGGCAAAACGAGAATATAGGCTACATCAGTGGTTTCCAACCTTTTTTGGCCCAGCGCCGCTTTCTGGAGGTTGTCTAAAACTAAAATAAACTACAATTAATGGTAAAAATAAAATAAAAAAAAAAGATTAAAAAAAAAATGCTTTTATTTAAATTGAACTAAAAAGAGAGAAATAAGAGAGAAATAATTCAATTGTTCTTGTTAAAATTTTTTAATATTTATGACTAAAAATAAAAGCGTGGGGCGCTTCGAAGTGATTCCGAGATCGCGCCCCACGCTTTTATTTTTAGTCATAAATATTAAAAAATTTTAACAAGAACAATTGAATTATTTCTCTCTTATTTCTCTCTTTTTAGTTCAATTTAAATAAAAGCATTTTTTTTAATCTTTTTTTTTATTTTATTTTTATTTTAAGCTTTTTAGTCTTTTTTTTCGTGTGATTTTTTAAAATTAACTTTCAAAATTAGAGGCTTTTAAATAACATCGGCAAATTTTCTAAAATTGTCTAATTAGCGTAGAGCTTTAAAAAAAGAACATTAGTTTGGCCTATTTTGATTTGGTTCAATTGAAAAATTATTTATTATCATAAAAAAATGACTCGTAAATATCAAATTTCACACCTCTAGCTCATCGGGAAGTGTCCTTAACAAAGACTTAAAGTTGGTGATTTTGAAAGAGTAAGTTAAATAAAAGCATTTAAAAATTTATTTAATAAAATACTCCTGACCCTAGGAGTAGTAGGCAAGATTTCAATTATTTATATCTCTACACAAGTCTTTTAAAAAATCTAATAATAATTTTATTTTTATGAAAAATGGATCTTTTTTCAGTCAATCTTTATTTAATAAAATTATCTTCAGACTATTTTATTTTTATGACAATATTTTGTCCTTTTCTATCCTGGCCATTCTCTAAATAGGAATTTTTGTTCTTTTAAATTTTAGTAAACTAATAATTTTTCCCCCTTTGAATATTCATCGCCCCCCCCAATCGCCCCACCCACTTAATTATTGCCCCCCTGGTAACCAAAATCACCCACTTGGGGGTTGTTCGACCCCCAGGTTGGGAATCACTAAGCTACATTTTAAAGAACTAAAATTTGATTTTTGAATTTGAGTCAAAATTGTTGGAGCGAATTTTGAGAAAATCGATTAAAAAATTAAAATAAAACTTTAGCCGAAAGATGTTAAAAATATTCAAAAACTTTTTACACAATTAAAAAAAAATGTTTTCCTATTTTGTACAAAAAAATCTCTTACCTTTGAATGTTGTGTGCTGTGCGCCAGTCACACCAGATTTTTACTTTCTCGTACCCTATATATGAAATATATAGAGAGAGAAAGTATTGGTTTCATGTCAAAAATTCGATGTCGAGATTTTGATGGATCTTCACGTTTTGAGGTCCCCTGAATCCAAAAAAGTGGTTTTCGCGACATGGTCTGTCTGTCTGTCTGTCTGTCTGTCTGTCTGTCTGTCGTGTGTGTGTGTGTGTGTGTGTGTGTGTGTGTGTTCAATTTTAAGCATGAAGGAATTGAGCTAGGAGGCTGAAATTTTATATTTAAGTTAAACACCCCCCGGGACCGACAAAATAAGCTTTTAATCAAAATCGGCCAAAAAGTACTAGTACTTTACTGATGTACTTTTTCAGTTTTTTTCGATTTTCTCAAAATTCGCTCTAACGATTTTGATTAAAATTCAAAAATCAATTATTTTTTAGATGCTCTTTCAAATGTATATTCTCGTTTTGCCCTCGAAATTGTTTGAAGCACACTTTACTCTTGTGCTTCATAGGAAAGATAGGAGAAATAAATGGTTGCCATGGTAACCGAATTTAAATCTTTTTCTTTTTATTAGATTAAAAATCAATTATTATTTAAACGCCCATTTTTTTTTCGGAGAAAACATATCTCTCTCTCTCACAAAACTATCTTCTCTCTTTCTACGCGTTTTAAATTTTTCTACCTTATCTTCGCATTTGACCAATGTTAATTTCCTATAGGGATTTGTATGTTAATTTCGATTCAAAAGGGGGTCCCCTTTGGAACTTTTTACGCATTTAAAATTTTTTTTTCCAATTCTTATGAAATTTTGTATTTATTTACGAATCTATATTGTGTATAAAATGTCCAAATATGAGATTAAAATTTTGAAAAATAACCATAGTTTATTTCAAGCAATCAACATTTAAAATGCAAGTTTGAAACTAAGGTGCTATGGGAAACTTAATATATCTCGACACAAAAAATCTGGTGTGACCAGCACAGTGCACAACTTTCTCTTACCGAAGGGTAAGAGAAAGTTGTGTGCTGTGCGCCAGTCACACCAGATTTTTTCGTTTCAATTCACCTTTACGTTCCTTAATAAATTTGAAATTTTATTTGCCTTCTTTTATTTTTATTTTTTGTATTATCCTCCATCATCCTTGAATTGATTTGTTCACTGTACGCTCTATCTATCCATGTTTTATTTATCTCAACTTTTAGTCCCTGCCTTTGAGCTCTTCCCTCTTTTGGAGAGTAGGTATTGATTTGAGGCCGAGAATAAAGAGAAACAAAAACAAAAATGTCCACCTGACAGAAGATACGTCGTAATACGCTCTCGCTATCTGTTAATTAAATTGCTTTAATTGTAAAATAATTTTTTTTTTTGGTAGCATCAAAGACCGTTCTTGAGTGAATGAAACACTGCTGCCAACATCTAATTAAAAAAAAAAAAAAAAAAAAAAAAAAAAAAAACAATTTCAAAAGAAAAAAAAAAGATATTATTTAATTTTCTTTTTTTTTTTTAATATAACGCCCTCTGTGCTTTAAAGTATATAATTAATTTTTATTTTCAATTACCGAATGGTGTTTGTACTTGGAAATAATAAATAAAGATAGAAGTAGAAAGATTGAAAGTTTAATAATGCGCAGAGACGTCATTTGAGGGGGGCGGGGCGGGGCATTTCCTCCCCCTAAGGGATCTGATTTTTTTATATTCTTTAAATAAAATATTTCAAAATATATCTTTTTTTATATAAAAAAAACATTCACACTTTTTTCTCATTCACACGGTCTTTTCGGCAACTCAGGCCATTTAAGACTTTTACGATAGCCATTTGTTATCCAAAGTCCCCCGAGAAGTGAGGTGAGCACGCTAACCTCTACACCAAACCCCTAGGGCTAATAGAGGATTTGAATCATTTTAAATTATTTTAAAAATTATATTTTACCAATTTAAAAATTGAAAAAATTAAATCTCACAATTATTTTTTTATAATTCGTCATATATATTAAATTTCAACTTTCTTATTTTTGTCGTTACGGCTTGTGACGTCATGGCTTGTAGCGTCACGGCTTTTGACGTCATGGCTTGTAACGCGACATGCTGATAGAAGAGCCAAAAAATTTGAGGGGATAAAATAAAAGCTCTAATATTTCGGCGGAAACTAAAGATAGTTGTGTGCTGTGCGACCAGTCCCACCAGATTTTTTATAATAAATTCTTTTTAAATAGTAGAATTCAATTTGATAAGAAAACTATCAATTTTTTAGACACTCAATGGAAAGAATATGATAAAATCACCGTCCATGGGCTATATCTTAGATGCCCTAGGACGCCAATGTCGGTATCGAGAGGAAGGGGGGAGGGACGCCCCCACCTAGTTACGCCACTGCGCCGGAGGTGAACTACGCGGGCTTATTACCCTTTAAATAAGTCTATTCCCATCTTTCCCTCTTTATAGAATTATTTCGATCCAATACAAGCTAGCAAAAGTTTGGACACCCCCAATGACGTCAGAGGCACAAGCAAAAGAACAAAAAAAACAGAGAGAGTTGATGATAACATTAACTCTTTTATTTCGAGATATTTGTTGATATAATAAAAAGATTTAACCTGAGAGAGTAAGATAAAGTCTCATACTAAAACATAGTTATCACTTGTAATAATAACTCTCTAGTTTAGGCTTATCTTGTTTATGGTCAAAGATAATCCTGGGAAAAAAAAAAAAATTTGCTTTTGAATATAAAATAAGTATATGAATTAAATGTGTGTGGGCGTCTATAGACACGATTGTAGACAACCGACTGGTTGGAAAATTTAATTTCAAGAAGAAACAACTATTGATTTTGGTATTTAATTTGAAAAATCTGGTGTGATTGGCGCACAGCACACAACTTTCTCTTACCCTTCGGTAAGAGAAAGTTGTGCACCGTGCTGGTCACACCAGATTTTTTGTGTCGAGATATATTTAGTTTCCCATAGCACCTTAGTTTCAAACTTGCATTTTAAATGTTGACTGCTTCAAATAAACTATGGTTATTTTTCAAAATTTTAATCTCATATTTGGACATTTTATACACAATAGAGTATCCTAAATAAATACAAAATTTCATAAGAATTGAAAAAAAAAAATTTTTAAATGCGTAAAAGGTTCCAAAGGGGACCCCCTTTTGAATCGAAATTAACATACAAATCCCTATAGGAAATTAACATTGGCCCAATGGAAGGAAGAGGCGGAAAGTGAATTTAAAACGAG
Source organism: Euborellia annulipes (assembly GCA_023213315.1). Lineage (NCBI taxonomy): Eukaryota > Metazoa > Arthropoda > Insecta > Dermaptera > Anisolabididae > Euborellia > Euborellia annulipes. The sequence goes on from JAKCPI010017030.1 coordinate 19,259, forward strand.
TAGAAAAGGAGAGAAGATAAGTGCAAGTGAGAGAGAGATAGGCGGCACTTAAAGGAGCTGGTGTCTGTCCATCTAGGCAACAAAGAGGGAGTGACGTCATTCATTATAGAAGCCGTACAACCAGAGGTTTACTTTGCTTGAAAAACTTTTGCGGAATTGGGATGGAAAAGGAAGAAAAAAAATTTAAAATTTTTTTTTTCAGGATTTTTAGTGCTGACCAACCACTGCAGTACATTGGTTTTGGTTTCAATGAACCATCTTCCAGGTTTAAAATTTTTTTAAATTGAGACAAAAACCCTTCTGGTTTTTTTAGGGAAGGAATTAAAAAAAAACTTACCACCAAATCCTATGTTTCGTTATTTTTCTGGGAAACAAAGAAAGAAATAAAATAAAAACATTTATTTTCTATTTTTAAAGTGGAACTTTTATTTGATGGCCTCAAATTTTTTCGCTCTTCTATCAGCATGTCACGTTACAAGCCGTGACGTCAAAGGCCGTGACAACACAAGCCGTGACGACAAAAATAGAAAAATTGAAATTAAATATATCTGACGAATTATAAAAAAATAATTGTGAGATTTAATTTTTCAATTTTTAAATTGATAAAATATAATTTTTAAAATAATTTAAAATGATTCAAATCTTCAATTACTAAATAAATATTGTTCTCAGTTTTTAACATGCGTCTATTGATTTCCCATTTTCCAATTATTAAGTTAAGATTAAAAACGCGATTTTAATACCCTTAATTGAATAATTTTCTGAAAATTTTCAGTTATAAGCCTACGATCGGAAAAAAAGTTTCACTTGCATCGTGCTTTCATAAAACCACATAATGATTTTTTTAAAATTATATTCATCAATGCGTAGACGTTGTTTCCGGTAGTGTCTCTAGGGGAAGGTGAGGATTTAAAATAAATTAACTATTTTAATTTATTATAAGAGGTTTATTTTCTAGGTTTACATCGTTTCGGCAATCGCTTCCTCAGAACCTACAATTGAAATTTAACAAAGATACATCACTAATATATTTTTTTCTTATATATAATGTTACGACAAACAAAAAAATAAAGATTTAAATAAAGATTTTTACCTCTAGCATTGCTATTTTGTTATATATAAAGAAAAAAATATATTAGTGATGTATCTTTGTTAAATTTCAATTGTAGGTTCTGGAGGAAGGCTTGATTTGCGAAACGATGAATGATATTGGCCTCCATCGTAAACCTAGAAAATAAAACCTTATATAAATTAAAATAGTTAATTTATTTTAAATCACTCACCTTCCACCTAGAGAACTGACCGGAAAAGGAACAACTCTATGTCAAAGAAGATTACATCACCGGTCCAGCATCGTCAAATATATTCATCAAATTAATAATAAAAAAAAAAAAATTTTTTATCCACTGTCTAAAATCATTTTTATTCCTGATGATCCGAAATTGTATAATTTGCAAATCAGCCGCCAGATCTCATTGCTTATTTTTTCGTATATTCGAAAACAACCTCCAAAAGTAAACCTTCAGATTCAACTTAATAATAATAATAATAATGTTTAATTTCCCATTTGGGCAAAAAGAAGAAAGAAAGAAAGAAAAAACAAGCAAGGGAAAAGTTAAGGTGTTAATCATTTATTTGTTTGCCTTTCCTCTTTCTTCAAGAGTTTGTTTTTATTTTCTCTCTCTCTCTCTCTATTTCCTCTCGTATTTATTTTCTAATTAATTTTATTATTACTGAAATTTTTATTTAGAGAAAACAAAAGAAATTGTTTGAATCGTATACCCCCCATAGTTGCTGACCACCCCGCCCCCCTTTGAGAATATGTTTTTTTTCTAGAGCCTCCACATAACAACTAACAAATTTGAATTTTATGCATTTTAAGGAGTTTTTTAATATCAGGCTCGATTTTAATTAAAAACAACTTACCAACATTGATACAGTACTAAATTCATTTGATCAAAATGAATACAATACCTACAATAACAAAAATTAAAAGATATTAATTTTTACTTTACTTTAGTACGTGATTAGCCTCCGACGGATTTCGCCCTCCTGAACCCCCCACTAGCTGACTTGAGGCCGCCTGCGGCGGACCCAGTAGCATGACTAGGTGGGGGCGAAGGGGGCGCTCGCCCCCTCCGCCCCAGGCGCATCAAGCCTTTGGCGCCCCCTCTATACCGACATAGAGGCCCTAGGGGATCTAAGATATAGCTCAGGAATGGTGATTTTATCATATTATTTCCATAGATTGTCCAAAAACACTGATAGTTTTCTTTTAAATTATATTACAACTTAAAAAACGACGCCCTAGTTGAGCTTCGCCCCCTCCGCCCTCAAAGGGTAGTTACGCCGCTGGGCGGACCCTGACCTTATCTTAATAATGAGAAGCTTCACGACTAGACAGGAGGTGGTTTGCCTCCCCCTGGACCGCCCCTCAGCTGGCTCGGACCCGCCTTTGGCGGACCCTCGCCCCTTTTTTTTTTTAACACACACTTTTTTCCATTCACACTTCACACTCACACAGGCCATATAAGACTTTGACGATATCCGTTATAAATAAATAATATCTATTGGAGGTCCAGGGATTTGGTATCCAAATGGCTTAAATAAAATCATCGGACTTCCTGGGGTCCGAACCCGCGACTTTTAATAGAGGAAAGTACCCAAATACGGACCCCTGCCCTAATGTGGACCCCCATGGTTATTGTCTCTGTTTAGTGCTGAAACTTAGCGAAAGACAGTGTAAATACTAGTGCAAGATTCCACCACAAAGTAGAAGTGCCCTAACGTCACCTGCTCTAGTTTTTTACTTGTCATTTAGTCATTACGTGTTTTGGCAAAATTTAAAGTTTTTGTGAGTGCTCAGTTTTTTTTGATTGGACGCTATAAGTGACAGGTAAGCCTTTCAACCCTTATATATTCTTAAATGGTAATGTTGAAGGAATCATTTGACCATGTAATTATTTCCAATGTGATGTTTTTTTTATCAAATAAGGCGTTTTGAAAATGCATAAGTGAGGTGCCTAAAACGGACCCCCAACAGTTGCCTAAACTGGACCCCCCCCTACATAATGTGTGATGTTTTATGTAATACTTTTATGTAAACTTCTACCCCCTTATAAACCCCTTATAAAACCCAATGTTGAAGTATTTACCTTGACTTTTCACATTTTCAACATTCCTTTTTTCAATTTTCACATTTATTTTTATTTTTTTTTTTTTTCAATCACATTTTCAATTTTTACATTAAAAAATGTTAAAATAAAAAAATATATTTTTTGTCAAACCGTTCTATAATTGTTTTTCAGATTTATTCCCTTTCCTAGTTCAGTAAATTAAGTTTTTGGTCATTTTACCCAGGGGTCCAGTTTAGGCAACCTTTTTTGAAAATCACCAAAGTGTAAAGTTAATAAAAGAATTGTTATCCCTCCAATTTATACATATATATTTACCCTAAATAAATTACCAATAGTACATCACATAGTAAAGTAAATATTACATATCTTTAAAACAGGTTTTTCAATAATTTATATACTTTATACTATAAAAACAAAATGGGGGTCCGAATTTGGGTACTTTCCTCTATACGATGTTAGCAAGCTAACCCCTACACCAAGCCCCGAGGACCTTTTCTTTTAAATTTTGAAAAGAAATTTATTATTATTCCAATCCAGTGCTTGCTTGAGGATTTGTTTACATTCATAGAATACACAAATGCAAAGAATACATAAATATTTCTCTATCCATTTTCTTAAACCTAAAGTAACTTTTTAAGGAATTAATAACTCAAAAAGTTATGGGAAGTTCGGGATGAAAATAATTTTCCTGTATTCTCTAGAAGGTCCTCTTTAAGCATAAAAAATTTCGTTTTAAAAATTCCAGCGGCTTAAGTTGGTTAAATAGAAAGTGACAGAGAGGCGGACATAGCGTTATTTTATAAATAGATTTTTCATTCTTCCTTCCCAAGCCCCTTCTGCGCTATTTCAATGATCCGTAATTTTCTCTGGGTCTATGCATACGTAAATGTTTTTTTCTTTATTTGAATATAAGAACTCTAAAGTTCGGAAGAGCCTATTTCATAAACACCCTGTATGAATATATATAAAAAAAAAGATCTTTCTTCCCTCTGATTAATTCCCATCAAATTGAACAGGTACCAATACTAAAGCAGGCCTTAACAAATTTCAAAGTGATTCAGTCAGTCAGACAACGACATTTAGACAAAGTGCATTAATTGCCCCCGCAACTAAGAATTCGCTCTCATCTTTCATCGCTACTACAATGCATACGCTACAATGCGTCTTCATTAATATGCAAAGTACCACGGAACCAATTGAATTGTGTTCCCGTAGCGCGAAATACTCTGTGTTTGTTCCGTATCTCGGAATTATCATATTGAAATTCCCTGGAGCAGCGTTTCCCAAACTGTGAGGCGCGGGCTAGTCTATGGGCAGGCGCGGATATTAGACACGCGAGCGATTTTCTAAATAATTGCTATAAATATTAATAAAATAATAAATATAGGCCAGATATAGGCTAATACTATATCGGCTGTTAAGATTAGCCTCTGACCGAAACATCGGCAAGAAGTGACTAATATACGAAATAAACGTAGCTGCAATCTTTCTTTTTTTATTCCTTACTACATTAATAAATTTTTTATGTTTGTATTATTTTATAAATTAGGGGGAGGCCTTATACCATTTAATATTTTTAAGGGCGGCTTTGAAAAATAAAAGTTTGGATACCACTGCCCTAGAAAATTATAAGGGAAAATAATTATTCAAAAAAAAAATCTCATGTGACTGGTCGCACACTTGCAAAGTTGTGTTCCTTATTGCTTTTCCCCGCAGATTTATTGTTGTCGAAAGATTGGAACATTTTAATCTCTCTCTCTTTCTCTCTCGCACACTAATATTTCACCTATTTCAAACAATTTTTGAGAGCAAAATGAGAATATACATTTTAAAGAGTATCTGAAAAAAAAAAAAAAAATAATTGATTTATAAATTTTAATTAAAATCGTTAGAATGAATTTTGATAAAATAAAATAAAACTCACGAACAAAAAGAGTTAGGCTAAGTGATTGAAATTTTATATTTATGTTGAAATGCAACACGAAAATTTTGCAACATTTTCAATTTTCTCAAAATCGATTCTAACAAT